>NDXB01022230.1:7620-27622 GCA_002631895.1 Agapornis roseicollis
AAAAAAAAACAAAAAAAAAAAAACACCAAAATGTGAATAAACTAAGAATTCTTCAACAAAACACTTACTGTCAAAGACTGAAACATAATAAACCAGGAGTATTTACAGCAGTAAAAAATACAATAAGCTGATACTCTGTCATTGAGGAGGTCCTCTTGAAATTAAGACATGAGGCGAATAATTCAGCATTTTGACTCCAGCTTTTCCTCTTCTCAAACACTATTTTAATGGATGATGATTGCCTAATAATAAAAGCTGGTTTTATATTTTTTCATTAGACTGACCAAAACAAATGCAACTTTTTGTTCTCACTCCCTTGATCCATATCTGCTTTTACTGCTAGCTACAAGTCAAGTCTTACGTTGATCTTCAGACATCATGCCTGAAATTCCCTGCACACCTCCCTAATTAATTTGGCTTTTTAAGAAAACCTTTTGTGTCTGGACAGCATATTCTTTTGAAATAATTTTATTCCTTCAGTACAAATCAAAACTCCACAGATTTCTTCCCCACTTCTCCTATTTTCTCATCACTGCTTTCTTCCATGAGACTGTCTTTGCTTAGAGGATCCAGGGATTCTCCTGTCCCATGGCTTCCATTCAAGATACTTACTTTAGTGACAGCTGGGTCCAGTTTCATCCATAGAACCATGCAGTCCATCCAAGTCACCATGTTAAAGAAACATTTCAAAAGAAAACCTGACCTGTAATGCCTGTATTTTCACAGTGTTGTAGCAATATTCTCTTTTTACGCTAATTTATCAAGTACATAATTTCCTATTCAACATTTTAAATGGAAATTTGCCAAACAGCAGCGAAAGAATAAATACACACCTAAGTTGCTTGACATTATCCAGTATGCTAATTATAATGTCACATACAAATATGCATGATTAACAATTAAATTATAGTTCTGAGGCAAAATACAAAATAAAACAAGCTAAGCCAGCATACTGTATCTGCAAGGGTTTGGGTTTTCTGGTGGGTTTGGGGTTCTTGGTTGGTTGGCTTTGTTTGTTTATTGTTTGTTTGGGTTTTTTTTGTTAAAAAGTAAAACTTCAGTTTAAATAAATATAAAAAAAACCCTTAAAGTACACTGTGTACTGAAAGAGCCAGTAAAAACAGTAACAATTTTGCTGGTAAGTTAATAGTTCTAGATTCTCCAGCCTAACATATCTTTGAGAGAACACAAAGACAACATGGAATCAATACTTTTAAAATATATCTCCGTAAATAGCTTTAGATTTCAATGCGGATATTTGACAGTATGTCAAGAGTTAGCCATAATTCATATTTGTCATTGTTTCTCTTAATTTTCCTAACCAAGACCACCTAAAATACATATTTTACTAAAACCCATTTAGGAGAAATCTATGTGGGTATGAAGACTAATTCTCTTGTCATTATAAATCAGAATATATGACATTACACAGAAGTAACCCAGTAAGTTAACACTGAAGTACTACACATACCATTTTCTAACTTGAATTATCTGAGAAAAAATAATGCACTGCCTTTCAGTATGCACTATTTCATGTATACAAAAGATATTCTGCTTTTTAACTATTTATATTATAACTTGAGTGGTTAAGTGGTTATTAAAACTTAAGTGTTTAGTATATTTAAAATAATGACTCTCCTAATGTTTGCACTAACTGTAAGAAAATGAGATTAAACTTCCTTCCAGTTAGCCTTTCATATACCATTTCCCAGTTCTTTTTACAGTATTTTTTTATATGACCAGAACCAAAAGAAGCACTGAAAAGACAGGTAAGCTAAAAAACTGGTTCTGTGTAAACAGCCTAACAGCAGTTCTGCTTAATACTAGACAGACTTTAAAATAGAGCTTTTATTTAATAGTTGGAAAAAACCCAATACATTGAACTGGATATTTGGGAATTAATTCCACATTACTAAAATAGCTTATGAAACATTATTTGAAAAATAAATTTATAATTAAGTATAAAAGCCTAGCTCTGCCACACTTCAGGGTTAAACCTTACCTGTAATGAGTATAGGTCACTGCAGTTTTTTAAGTAATTGATTTGCACTTCATAAACATATAGATTATTATTAATTAGCACCTCAATCAAAAGTTCATGTTCTATTTTACAGTGGTTATTTACACAAAGAAACATGGGATCAATGCAATAGCTTAAAACTAAAGTCCTGTATAAGACTGAATACTAAAACCAATGTAAACAAATTAAAATAGTACAGACAAAATTTATAAATTAATGAATTCTATAGCATATATAACATACACAAAACCCCACAAAAATATGAATATTATTGTAAATTGATAAATAAACAGTATGTTAAATATCAGAATCGCCATAAAATAGTAAATTATTGTCTCCATTTTGAACAATGAAGGCAAGCACTATTAATACCTAAGAATTCTCTTATATAAAATACTAGATCTCTTCTGAGACCAGTTTGTGAAGTAAAAGGTTTATCTTGTGGTAATTTTTTTCTCCTCCAGCATAGCTTGGCATTCTTTTGCTTCTGCAAAAGTTTAATTAAAAGCCTTCCTCTGGTTTCAATGATACAGTGTTATTCTTTAGAGGGCCAGCTCTAAACAGACATGAATATATACAACAAATTTAAGGCAACATCATAGTATTAGAATCCAGTCATGCCTGCAAGAATGCTTTTGCTCCAAGCTTAAAAACTGCTTTATATTAAGTACTGACTTTCATTCTTTGGGACTTCTTCCTCCACTGACTCGATTACCCACAGCTCAGATACAATTTTAAATTTTTTCCTAAATCTTCTCCTGAGTTTCTTCATTTCTTTTACCCGGGAATGATCTTCTCCTATAACAACATGGGAGACACCCTCTTCAAGGTGAGAGACTACTGTTGCACCATAAAAACGCAGCTCCAGAGCTCTAACTGACAGTGTTGTTCCATGGATTTTGGTTCTGGGCTCATTAACAGCAGTGTAGCAATCCACGTAAATAGTGCTTCCTCTGAATATACTGAGCTGACAGCTGTTCCATGAGTAACGTTCTTCTAATTCTGCAATCACGTTCAAAGGAATAACTTTATTGTCTTTCATTCTTGAGAACACTTCCTTGAGTTGTGTAACATCTGTGTCTGCTGTGTAGCTGTCTCCATAACAATCATACTCACGAGCAAAATGTTCTTTTGTGTCAGGGGACATGTGAATCATAAATGCTGGCTGCCAAGGCACCAGCATTTTGGCTTGAAAACACTGCAGAAGCCACTCCGCCCTCACCACATCGTATTTGTTGGAAGCAATGATGTTTTTCACTCTGACATTCTCAGCTCCTACAATGACACAGTAAGTCTCTGGCCCTGGGTTCTGTACCACGCTGCCACCCCATTCAGCTATTCGGCTTTCCAGTTCAGGCTTTGAGTGGCTTTCTGTTCCAGTCATAACACAAAATTCAACATCTTCAAATACATTTGAAATCTTGTTTACACTAGAAAGATCAGGAGCTTTAAATTGCTCAGCTATTCCGATTATCTTTTTCACCTTTGATACAGTTTTCCTTTTTTTCTCTTGTGGCTCATAATCATCTATATGAAGGTGCTTGGACGCCAGCTTCCCTTCTGCTTTGCTTCTGAGATCTTCTAACATGTCTGAAGTCATGCACTCATACCATTCTTTGTCCTCTCTTATCTTCTCAATTCGGGGGAATCTCAAAGTACAGTCAGTTTTGTACATATCACTGTTAACAATCTCGGCTGCCTTAATTTGAACTATGACAGAGTTGCAAGGTTCGATGTACATTTCAGGTTTTTCAGTCCCACACAAAATGTTACAGGGAGGGTCCTTCCTATGGTAGGGCTTCCAGTGTTTAGCCAGTTTCAAACCTAGGTCATACAATTCCTTCATAGTGTAGCCAGAACCAACACGACAAATAGAGTGGAAAACAGTAGGTTTTTCATTTGGACGGGGCGTCTCTGCAATAGCACACAGAAAATGAGACATCATCCCACCACGTGAGCCCTTCCCCCAGTAGCCACCAACAATTAACAGGTCCAGCTCATCCATCAGCCCATTGACATATTCTGGCTTGATTTTTAACCAGCCTTCTCCACGTTTATCAGGCTTGTAGGTAGACATGGGATCTTTCACCATAATCCCTTCCTCTCTGTCATCTATTGCTTCGTTCAAAGCATCAATTACTTCCTTTCTTGTTCTGGCATCTCTTTTGTGGACAACATGTATCCTGCCTGTTACCGGCGTAAATACACTACTTAAGATTTCATACCTTTTGCTTAGTACTTCATGGCCCAACTTCTGATCATTAACCATCAACACATCGAAAACACAGAAGCAAGTCTGAAGATCAGAGTCCTCCATCATTCTTTTTATGTCAAACCTGTTTCCTTTTTGTGTAAAGGTTTGCGTCTCGGGATTGTAAGCCATCATTTCACCATCGAGAATGCAATTTTGTATATTGTTCTTAAATGCATTATGAATAAATGGTGTTAATGAACCATCAAGGGGAGAAGCGCCAAACTGCTGAGTATAGTCAAACCCATTTCGGGAAAAATATTTATATACATCTCCATCTTTGTGCATCTGCATACGTTCACCGTCCAGCTTAGTTTCTATGTAGAATGTATGGTTATTCATTTGTTTCTCAATTTGCTGGACATCAGCAATAGCAGCAAGCATTGGCTTAAAGGCAGAAAACAATGTGATAGAAACATCACTAAGTGAGACAGAGGGATCATGCAGCTGTCTGCAAACTTTTTCCAAATCAGTTGTGACATTGTGCAGTTCAACAGCATCAGGATGAAAAATGGAAAATATAGTTTGTTGACTGACACCAAGCTTTAGATCCTTTATAATCATCCGGATAAGCCACTTTTGTTCCAGTGCTGTGCTCTGGGTAATTAACTGAAGTAGACTTTTCTTTAAGAGACCCTTGTTTTTAGCCATGTTATTGTTAGCTATTGCATCTAAGTGTTCATTGACTTGCTCTATTGTCAGTCTGCCCCGTTTGGGGCATCTGGGTTTTAACACAAAGTATGCAATCATTGCAAAATCTCCAGCATCCCCACGTGAGCCAACAGGTGTTCTGTAATTTAAAAGCTTTGCAGCATCTTTTCCATCTTTTGGTAAATGAAGCAGTTCAATGTACAGCTTTGCAAGCATAGTTTCTTTAATTCCGTAAGCCATCCTCTCTCTTTCCAACTGTGGAAGAATAAGTCGCATAGCTGGATAAAAAGAATCTGTGACATCTTTATCTTTTTGATGAAGAGCATCGTGGAATTTTCTCCAGGAATCCAAAAACTCTTTGAAATACTTGGTTTTGTCTGGACGAGATTTACATGTCTGTATCCGCTCCAGAGTAGAACACAGATCTGCAAAAGGCACGTGAGATGCTACCGTTCTTTTAGGAGAAGGCTGTGAAGCAGTCGCAGAAGCCATCAGTCTGGTTTTTGCTAAGAACAGCTACAACAAAAATATATTTGTAGGGAAACAGCCAATGTGTTATTCTGTCTTGAATAAAATATATGTGTATAATTAGGATTTACTGATTTTCTCATTTTGCTAATTAGGATGCAACCGTACCTTTACATAGAGCTCACCAGCGGGTACCGCCGTCCGTCCTTACGGGTGAAACTCAGCAGCTAAGCTACGGCGCTGCACATGGCATCACCCAGACAACAGGACCGCACGTCCAGAGAAAGCACCGCGCCCCCTTCCCGCTGCAGCGGCAGCCTTCACCGCTGTGACCCATTCCCTTCGCTACTCTCCCTCCTTGCAGCGCAGCACGTCCCCCACACCACCCGCCCTCGGCCCGCTCCTCCCCCAGCTCCCGCTGCCCGGGGGTTGAGGGGACTCGCCGGGCCCGCCCTGAAGCAGCGGGGTCCTGCAAGTGCAGCAGCAGAGGCCGGGGCGCCCCCGCCCCGCCCCTCACCGCTACAACGTTGCCATAGCGACGGGGAGAGGAAGAACGGACACCACCAGGGGGACACCCTCCGCTCGCCACCGGCCATCTCGTCCCCAGGGCGGACTATCGGGACTATGGGGGAAGACGGACGGGACGGTGGAGGAACAGCCACCCCGAAGACTTACGCGGAGCCGGGGACACCCACGAAGCCGGGGACAGTTGCATAGCCCGGGTCACACCGGCCGCCCTTTGCCCCGGAAGGGGAAAGACGCTGCGCTTGTCACAGCGGCCCGTGCTCCTCCCCCGAGAGCAGTGGTTCCGGCTATCGCGGCTGCAGCGGCCGCGCCTGCGCAGTTACAGCTGCGGTGAGGAAACGTTGGCGGAGCTCTGGGCGGGAAGAGAAAGGCGAGCGGAGGAGTCTGGACCCGGAAGCGGAAGTCGCGGCTGTGCGATTTCCCGTCTCGCAAGTAGCGGTGGTGGGAGTTGCGCGTCGGATCTGTAGCTACCTGAGGCACTGCCAGAGGCAGCGCGGAAGGATGCGGCGGGTGGGTCTTGTTTCGCCCTGCTTCAGGTCGCTCTCCGGCTGGGAGATGGGGTAGTGGGCCCGGCCCGTTCCCCTCAGGCCGTGGCGGGGCGGGCGGGCACTGAAGGAAGCCGGTGCCGGGGGGGGCGGGGGGGGGAGCAGCGGCCGTGTTGGTTTTGGTGTGTTTTTGATGCGATGTTTGGGGTCTCGCCGTGACTAAATGCTGCTCCCCACTGGGCCAGAGCGGGTGGCGGGTGGGGTGCTGTGCCGTAGCGCCGACCTTCCGGGACGTGTCTCCTGGGGAGCTGCTGCGTTGACAGCGCCGTTAGAAGTTCCTTCAGGTGCTTTCCTGCGGGGCCTAGGGAGACCTGTTGCAACCTCGGAGTAAGGTCTTACTCTGGTGTTGCGTTTGTCCATGCGGAGCGGCCCGTGCAAACGGAGATACTTGTCGAAGATGGGGTAGATGGTGATAACTCGAATGTTGCCAAGTGAATATGTTGAAAAGCCTGAGGGGGACACTTCTTTTAGGTAAAATCGGAAATAATTTAACGTGATTGGAAAAGTAATACGTTTCAGGAGCCCACACTCACTAGAAAGCTAAGGCTCTAATATGATAACTGTCCGTGGCTGCTTGTTATTTTGGGCTTTCTTTACACAGTATCAGCATAAATCAAGTAAGGTTCATCAAGATCTGACAGTTGGGAGGGAAAGTTATTAAAGAGTTAAGGGAAAGCCACTTCCAGTTATAAATGTGTATCAATTGATGCTGAGCTGTGGAAGTTTTGTGTTTGATGTATGTAGGAGAGGTGGTTTGCAAATTTTAAAAGCCAGAGCCCTTAAATATCTTGACACTTAGTTGTTCTTTCTGTGCTTATTCCTTGGTTAGGAGTAGCTACTCTGCTGGTTTAAGTGGGTTTTGGTTGGGTGGTTTTTTTGTTGGTGTGTTTGGTTGGTTGGTTTTTTTGGTTGGTTTTTTTTTCAATGTGAGTCTCTAAGGTTTTAAAGATTTTAGTACTAAAAAACTGTATTTTCTTCCAGACTACTTGTGTCTCTACTTACAATGACTTAATATTTCTACTTATGAAAGTCTTATGAATAAATATGAGTAAACATGAAGTTTGTGTAAGTCTTGTCTGTGTGTGGACGAGGTGGAGTGTAGGGGAAGGGTGTGCAGTAGAAAGAAATGGATTTCCTCAGATATTGCTGTGTTCTTAAGAAATACCTTTGTTTTGAAACCTTGAAGTGGAAAGGATTGTAGGGAGTGTTAAAGCTAACTACTATTTTAAGTTCTTTAATGAGAAGGCAGCTGTAAATGCCTGCACACTCCTCTTAGGACTAATTTTAAGGGTGTTCATACTCTAAAAGTTAGTTTTGAGGGAGCAATGTAAATCTAGTATAACTTTGTTGTTATGCACGATGTATGTTTTATACTGTATGTTGTATGTATATTCCAGACCATTTTGATGTGATTCTTTAAATTACATTATAAGATGTTGTTTTCAAGTTTATCAGATGTTCCAGACAAGAGCTGAGCTTGACAGGAGCACGAGCACGATATGCATGGTTTCAATCATAAAGCAGGTGCAGCTTCTAGGATTATTGGCTGTTAGCACTTCTTAATTTTCTGTGAAGTAACTGAAGACAAGCAGTAATTATGTGTATAATTCATAAGTAATTTTACTCAAAGTTCATGAATGGAATTGTCTTTCAGGCAGAGATGAAGCCTGGGAAATCATCACATTCAAAGGTAAATGTTTTATATTGTGATTAGTGTATGAAAATAGCACTTCTAAATATTAAAAATATAAAGACAAAAAATACAACAGAATTTGTGGCAACTGCCATTCAAAAAGAAAGAAAAATTATTCCCAAGTGCTGTAAGTATGCACTTGAGTTTGTGATCTTCAGTTGATAATGATATTTACCAATTAAGACTAGCATTAGGACACTGCTATTAAAATTATGGGATTTGTAGCTTATCTATCCCCCAACACAAGAGGGATGTGGAGCTGCTTGAGTGAGTCCAGAGGAGGGTCATGAAGAAGATCAGAGGGCTGGAGCTCTTCTCCTATGAAGACAGGTTGAGAGAGCTGGGTTTGTTCAGCCTGGAGAAGAGAAGACTCTGGGGAGACTTTATAGCAGCCGTCCTGTACCTAAAGGGGGCTTAAAAGAAATCTTTTGACAAGGGCATGTTGTGACAGGACAAGGGGCAATGGCTTTCAAGTGGAAAAGGGTGGATTTAGATTAGATACAAGCAAGAAGTTCTTTACTGTGAGGCTCTGGAGCAGGCTGCCCAGAGAAGCTGTGGATGCCCCTTCCCTGGAAAGTGTTTAAGCCCAGGTTGGATAGGGCTTTGAGCAACCTGATTTATTGGGAGGTATCTCTTGTCATGGCATGGGGATTAGAACTGAATGGACTTTAAGTTCCCTTTTAAACCAAACCATTCTAGGATTCTGTGAAATTAAAGTAAAAGCAGTGCACGAATGAAACTAGCATGGCTTACATAATCTGCTGCATTAGTCTTCAAATAGCAATCCTTAGCACATATGGAAAACCCATCTACAAAACTTAATCAGCTTAAGTAAGATTTTTATTACTGCTTTGCTTTTCGGTATTTCTTTTTCATGAGGGAGTCTCCTTTTTGTGGATGTCTTGTTGAGAAAGAATTTTTGGAGTCTTTCATTTTGCAAGACAGCAAAATTTTGAATAGCATAGATAATGAGAGTGTTTTTATTGCTTTGTTATAAATGTTTTTATGCAGGAAATGTTTGTCAACTTCATTAGGAAATTCTCTTACAAATTAGAGTAATTAGACTTTATGGATCACTTAATACAGACTTTCTGTACAAATTAGACTTTATGTGTCTCCTGGTTACTGTGACTTCTTTACTAAAGAAATGGATAAAGGAATTAACTTTTCATATACAAAATATTTGTGCATGCTTGGATGTGGATATTGAATGTTTGCTCATAAATAATTTAAGAAAAAAGAGAATTGCTTTTTTAGACTATATTTCATCAGTTTGACATATTTGGAGTAGATGCACTATATAAATTCACATTGCCTTTGGTTAATATATGAATTTTAAGATGTAACAATTTTATTTCTATTTCTAATTTATGTCTAATTGCTGCATGAAATAGAGATGGCAGTTTTCCCTTGTCATATTTATGGAGCGTGGAGGCTGTGACCCGCTATCACTTCATCCTACAAAGATGGCTGGTGCAGTTGCAACCCTCCCCAGTAGCATTAGACTGTAAAGCTTATTTTGGTGTGGGTCTGTGACTTAATTGAGTGCTTAAATGCATCTCTGCATGTCAGGCTCCTTTAGATTTCATTCAGTTTCTTACTGCACTACATTATTTTAGGAAGTTACAACTTTGAGTGTGTCTAAACTGTAATCATTATCTGCTATATAACTTAGTGTTCTGAAACAAGTGAACCTGTGTTGTCACTTTGAGACAGTATGCTTATTTAAGTCAGTGATATAGTGATTACTATAGTTCTCATGTATGTTTGGCAGTTTTTGTCTATTTATGTATTACACTTGAAACCAGCAGTGAATAATGTGAAGAGATTATGTGTATGCTGTGAGATGTAATTTATCTCTTATGGCTGGAAAGAAGATTTAATCCATTGTCATTAACATTACCCTCATTTTATGCTGTGTGTATGTTTTTGTCATGAGTTTGTTTTCATGTTTGGACTTTGAGCAGTTGTGCTTTTCATTTTTCAGAGAATAATGTAGGTAGCTGATGCTTTCCAGTGGCCTTGTACAATGATATAATCTTTCAGCTGAAGTTTTAGTACAGATTACTGATCTGATAGTGGAACACTGTCATTATAAAACAGAACCAATCCAAATTAGGAAAACAACTGGCATAAATGTAACTGTAATGTGGTATCATCTTTCTTCTGACCAGTTGTTGCTTTGTCATTAGTTGATCTAGATTCTGAAATGCAGAAACGAAACGATAGCAGACCCAATACACAGTATAAGCCTCCACTGGTTGTAGAGTCAAGTGCATGGGCTTATTTAATGTTCTTCTTGGCCAGCAACTTAGAAAAAAGAGGCATTTTTGTTTGTGTTTTCTGGATTCTAGAATTACTTACATGAGAAGCTTTGAGCAACTGGTGATAGTCTGTATGGATGTTCTGTTGGTTGGTAGGGAAGACTGGTGGAAAGTGTAAGCTGTTATGGTCCCAGTCAGCCAATTTTCTAGTGCTCCTGATGGAACTTGCTTGCTGAAATAATGTAAATGGGATTTTGAAGAGTTCTAGAGGCTTTTTCATTATGATTGGTTTTCTGCTTGATTTAAAGTTGAATGTTTTCCAAAAACTCTTAAGAGTTTGCCACCAAATTTGATGTTTATACTTCAGTATATTGAATTGCCATTTATCTTGTACAAGCATGAATGCTTAAATCACTTCCTTTTTCTTTCCCCTGTATTTACACATATATGTTTGGGGTTTTGTTTTTTTTCAGGATCTACCTGGAGTAAAAGATCACTGACTTCTACAATGGAAAAGTCATGGATGCTTTGGACCTTTGTTAAAAGATGGCTACTAGCTTTGGCTTCCTGGTCTTGGAGTCTCTGCCGTATTTGTCTCTTACCCTTGATAGTAACTTTTCACTTATATGGAGGCATTATACTGCTTATATTAATATTTGTATCAATAGCGGGTATATTATATAAATTCCAGGATGTGCTGCTTTACTTCCCTGAACAGCCCTCTTCATCACGCCTTTATGTTCCTATGCCTACTGGTATACCACATGAAAATATCTTCATCAAAACCAAAGATGGAGTTCTTCTGAATCTTATTCTGCTAAGGTACACAGGGGACAATGCAGCTTATTCTCCAACCATCATTTACTTCCATGGAAATGCAGGCAACATTGGCCACAGGTTGCCCAATGCTTTGTTGATGCTGGTAAACCTGAAAGTAAACTTAATTCTTGTTGATTATAGAGGCTATGGAAAAAGTGAAGGAGAAGCAAGTGAAGAAGGTTTGTACTTAGATTCTGAGGCTGTTTTAGACTATGTGATGACTCGGTCTGATCTTGACAAAACAAAAATCTTTCTTTTTGGCCGTTCCTTGGGGGGAGCAGTAGCTATTCACTTAGCTTCTGAAAATTCCCATAGGATTTCTGCTATCGTGGTGGAGAACACCTTTCTCAGTATCCCATACATGGCCAGCACTTTGTTTTCTTTCTTTCCAATGAGGTATCTTCCTTTATGGTGCTACAAAAATAAATTTCTGTCCTACAGAAAAATCTCTCAGTGTAGAATGCCTTCTCTCTTCATCTCTGGGTTGTCTGATCAGTTAATTCCGCCAGTTATGATGAAGCAACTTTATGAACTATCCCCAGCTCGGACTAAGAGATTGGCAATATTTCCTGACGGAACTCATAATGACACTTGGCAGTGCCAGGGTTATTTCACTGCACTTGAACAGTTCATCAAAGAAGTAATAAAGAGTCACTCCCCTGAAGAAATGGCGAAAACATCATCTAATGTAACAATAATATAACTGCTATTCTTTGGTGGGTTTGGGGGGCGGGGGGGGCGTATCTGCACTGTACCTTGATTTGTGAGAAGTGGTGAAAGAATGTCCATTTTTAAATGTATGTCATGTCTATATTTGCCTAAAGAGTGAAATTAAACTTGGAAAGATATGATGCTTTATTAAGGTGTTCCAGATAACTTTTACACTTGCAGCATTGTAAATGAACCATTTTATGTCTTTCTCATACTTTTTTGGTATCTCTGTCCATATATTCCATTTGTTTGATATGTACAACAGATGCTATTAAAGGAACTTGCTACAAAAGTAGTACAGAATGTATTAGTTTAGGTCAACGGGAGGTTCTTCAGTATTCACTGCTGTATGTGTGAACTTTTTGGACAGTCATGGTTAGCACAATGATTTGTTGCTTCTCTTAGAGTTGATTTAAAATGTGCTATGCATGAGATTAGTGTTTTATTGCTTGAGATTTTCTATTATGCAAGGTGGGAAGTCTTTAATGTGCTAAATAATATAAAATAACATTAATGGTAGAGTATACTTGCAGGTATACTATCCTGGGTTATTACCGTTTTTTATGGTTATGCATACATAAATATTTCAAACTGTAGATGAAAAGGAAAAGACAACTTTTCCTTGTTTTCATTTTAATATTTGTATTATAATAGTGCCCGGAAAGTTGTATGTGCCTAAACATCATGGCTTCAGGATTTTGCCCAGGTAACTTCATGGAAAACAGAAGTAAAAAAGAGAGCAGTGCAATCTAAGTTCCTTTCTAACCCACGCTCTCCTCACTAACATACAGGCAAACTACTTGGTGTTAGTCTGTTGTGCAACTCAGGTGGGATTTCCCAAGGTAGAGTATGTGGTGTGATAGAAAAAAGTGTCATACAAGGTAAAAGTATGTTTTTGTGTTTGGGTCTTTATTAGTGTGTGGGTTTTTCGTTTGGTTTTGGGTTTTTGGTGCTTTTTGCTGGTGTAGTCACATATCCGTGCCCTTTATACCCTCTAAAAGAAACAAATCCAAATAATTACCAGTGATCACATGAGCAGAGTTTAATATATACCAATTGTTACAGTAAAGATAATAAAAATGAGCTGTGCATTAAGTTTAGTAGACCTACACTTAGCTAGTCTGAAAGAGATTACTTTTATTTTGACACTTGCACCCATTTGCTTCCAGAAAGTTTCTTACAGTTCTGTGGTACCATGTGGAAGGATCCTGAGCATCACCAGAAGTGAGTTTTCTTTAGCTCTGCTGGGGTTTTTGGAGCTAGTACCACCGTTTCAGAGCCAGCATTACTTAATTTGAGAGAGTTTGATTCTGACAATGTTGGGAGTATAGTTGTTTTTTAGGAGTCCTCCTAGGGAGTCATGAAAGTTGTATTCTGTTAGCTTAGTCTGTATGGGAGTGGGGCTGTTTGAACATCTTTAATTTGTTATTTGCTGCAACTGATAGTTTGCCCCTTCTGAAAAATTTCTTATGGGAAGATTGAACTGTGGAGAGACTTACACGCAATCTGTACGATTGCCCTTCTGATCGAAAATTTTAAGGGAACTTTTCTGCAGGTTGTCTTGAATCAGAAAAGCATCTCAGCACACACTTAAAATATGTTTCCTGATGGTATTTTAAGCTTGTGCTTAAGTTTTCTGGTTGAATAAAACTGCTTTCCTGAGCTGGTGCCTTAATGGTTATGCCTCCTAAAATTTATTACGTGAAATTACAAGTCTTGTGTACATGTGGGTAAGAACTGTCAGCAATTTATAGATAGGGTGATGCATCTTGAAGTAACTGATTTATTTATTTTTTTTTTTTTTAATACAAACTTACACATACCAGAAGTTGCTGTTTCTCTGGTAAGTATATTTTGTTGTACTATTACTAAAGTTTTCTTAGAGTCCGTTGAAAAGGGTATAGATCTTTTTGGATGTACAGACCTGCAATCATTATAGAGAAGCATAGTTTTAAGCCTGAGTGAAACCAAAACTATCCTCAGCCTGCCAGTGGTGGCATTTTTTTTTTTTTGAGGGGGGGAGGAGGGTGGGAAAGGTTATAGGTGATGTTTGGCTGTGTGTGTGTGTGTGTGTGTGTGTGTTTATATAGCAGAAGGGAGTTAATGGACATAGCAGTCCCTTTCCCTGATGTGTTCTAATATGACAATGTGAGCTGCTTGCATAGGTTGTTTCAGTTGCTCTACATTGCTTTAGAATTATGGTGGAGGGAGTCAAGGAGAGTAAGTGGGCAAATACCACTTTTCTAAGAATAAGTTGATAAAGCCAAAATAATTGGATTACTTGTTGGAGACAGAATGAAGAGAAAGTAAATAATGGTTTCAGAAGTTGTCATAATTTGCCATCAAATATCTTGTTTTGATTAAATGTAGATTTCTAAAGTAACACGATTTTTTACACTACTTTGTACCAATTGAACAAAAACATCAAACCAAAACACCCCCAGTATGATGTGGCACTTAGATACAAATTTAGGCACACAGTTGGCTAAGTCAGTCAAACGTGTGTCATTACATTATGGCAGTCTGGAGCTGTTCAAAGTGGAGTGTTTCTAAATGTTACTTTTGATTATCAAGCCAGATCTTTTTACTCTGTTGTCTGGAGAGCATAAAGATGAACCTTTGTTGGATTTTGCAGGTGTTTGGTATGCGAAGACACAATTGTCATATCTGCATCCTTTACACTTAATCTGGTTTCTTCCACCTTCCACATGGCACATTTTTACTTCTCCCTTAATGGGTTGGTTGCATACACTTATGAATGAATGTCTGTTATCATGCTGGTTTTCATTACATTGGCTATGAAATCCATGGAAAGAAAATTGGAAGGAAACAGCTAATGAAAATATTCTACTGCTCTATGTACCCTCCTTTAAGGGAGAGATAAGGGGGAAGAAACTTGTTCTGACAAGTGAAGACTTGTTTTTATTTTATAGTCTGTGTGATGGAAACCCACAATTATCTGCTGCTAAAAAGTGAACTGCAAACAATGTATTACTAATAACTTTAAAATTGCCAAAAAGTGTATTAT
Organism: Agapornis roseicollis; assembly: GCA_002631895.1. Lineage (NCBI taxonomy): Eukaryota > Metazoa > Chordata > Aves > Psittaciformes > Psittacidae > Agapornis > Agapornis roseicollis. Next base: position 22,596 of record NDXB01022230.1, read on the forward strand.
GATACTGTTCCATTTATTCCACATAATACTGTTTTCTCTCAACCGTTCTCCATTTGTGTAAAGATGTTTCCTAAGTATTTTGTCCTGTAAATATAAATTTCTAGTTTGAGAAAAGGAAGTTATTTTGACAAGTTTGTGAGAAAGCTTCTTGGTTTAAATATGCTCATTAAAGGCATTGTCTCTTTTATAAGAGGAAATTCAAGTTAGAATAAAAAAAAAGGGGGGGGAGTGGGGAAATAGGGGTCAGGAGTTGAACAGCTGTAGCAGTAGAGTCCTTGTAAGGAAGCATCCAGCACACGTTTGTGCGTGTGGTTTTAATTAGTGGAAATACTTGCAGCTTCCCAAGTTTACATTCCCAATACTTGTTTGTGAAATGCAGAGAGATAAATGATGCTTTCATCTGAAAAAATGTTAACTGGTATAGCTGCCCTCATGTCCATTTCTCAGGTAAAATTAGAAATAGAGCACAAATATGTTTGGTAGGCTACGGACAATCTCAGTTGAAGGGCAGATGGATTAAGTACTTACACAAAATATGCATATCAGCATCTCTTAAGCTAATCGTTTGCATCATGTCACATGTTCACAGTGAAGAATGCAAGGCTGAATTGAGAGTCCAAACTATGGTCTCTTGGTTAAAAGATGCAGACATACCTCCATTTGTATTTCGTAATTCAATTTTGAAGTGCATTTTTATTTTTGTTAATGACAGGTGATTTTGCTAGGGGCACTTCTGCCAAATATAAAATCAGTGCCTCTTGCATGTCATGTAGTGGGATCAGCCTGATGTATCCCATCCAGAATAATTTACAGTTCCATCCTGCTTGTATAATTTAGAGTAGAAACCTGCGGAAGTGTAAATAGTGATAACATATTGAAGTTCTAAATAACACTTGTGTTCTGAATTCAGAAACAGTCATTGAAAATATGATGCAAGCTATTTGTTTGGGTTTTTTCTTTAATACATAGGTAAAGCAAAAATGTCTTAAAGTATTCTTAAGTTTTGTAGACAAAAAAGCATCAGTGTTAATGTATATGTGCTAATTGTGGCAAAGTTTTACATTCTCATTCTAGTCTGGTTTTTACAATAACATTAATTTTACAAAAAACACTTTTCTATTTTTATGTACTGACATATGCAATAAATTGATACATTGAAACTGCTGTTAATGCCTTGTTCTAGTTTGTGGCCTGTCTTCAGTGCATGTGCAGGGTTATTTTTGTATGTGTGGTAACTGATTAACCTCAAGGTACCATTTTCAGTTACTTAAAATAAAACCAAAGCATGTGAATTAGACATCTGCATTGTTCAGTGCAGTGTTTGTGGAAAATTGTTACAGGAGGGAAAAACTTTATTGCAAATACCTGTTTTGAGTTTTGCCCCATATCCTCACTTTCAGGAAGTGTTAATAAATAAGACTGATACATGGTAGTTCTCCATCCCTTTGAACACAATCTGCTTTTCAAAATTTCTCTGTTATCTGGGGGACTGACAGCTAGCCTAAATGTTATGTCAATTAGGAAATATTTTTAAGTGTTTCTGACTAGTTTTACCATCTATTGCTGGTAATATTTTAAATGTCAGTTTTAAATGCTATAATGCCACTCTAGCAGGTTTATAGTTAAGTCATGAAGCTGCAGTGGGATACTTGAGTTGGAGCAACTCCTACTTTCTTACACAAAAATGCATCGCGAAGCTTATAGCACCTCTTCTCCCATCCTGCATGGTTAATGTGCAGTACACAGAAAATAAGGATTGGCTGCTGGCATTTCCTAAAGCTGTAAAATGTGTGTCCTCTCCTGGATAACTTTAAAATAGAACTATGAGTTCAATTTTAACCCAATACCTAGGAAACTGAGGTAGGGGGTGGGTGGTACATTTTAACACTTTATTCAATATCTGTATTATTTTAATAGAAAAAAAAAATATTTCTAATTTGTAAAAAGGAAGCCATGAAAGTAAAGGAGCAGCTCAGATTTGATACCTCATGTGAATACTGTCCTTGAATGAAAAGCAGTTTGCTGTCTTGTGAACTATATCACTAAAAAACTTATTTGTGCAGCGTTATACTGAAGAATAAAAGTCTTGCATGTGCCTTTTCTTGTTTGGAAATTGATAAGCAGCTGAGCTATGAAGGAACTGTGGGCTACAGAGGAATTGCGTTCTGGAATGTCTTGTGAGGTTATATGCATTTTGTTAGTAGATATGTGCAGGCCTTCCATAGACAAAGATAAAATACAGTATTTGAGTTTCTGAGTGAGTGCTGCTTAAATATAGTAGATTCATAAGGGTATATGAACATCTACATTAAAATGATATAAATGAAACTTAAACCAAAAGCAGGAGGCTCGCTGTCTTTTTAAAAATATCAAGTATAGGTAGGTAAGGTTTTGAGAAAATACTGCATGATTAGCTAAACAGTAATTACTTGCTCTGAACTTAAAATCCTTTGCTGGACCCTACTCAGGGTCTTAGTTCTGTCTCTGTAAGTAGTAAAGAAGAGATGCTGAGTATTTTCTAGAAATGTTTTGAAAACGTTAATGTGATTAATTTGTTATGCTTCAGCTGGGATGGGGGCAGAATGATTCTCCTATGCCTTGAGAAAGCAGAAATTTTACTTTCTCTAGAAGAGTCAGTACAGCTTAAGAGTAGCCCTGGTTTTAATGTGTTACAGAACACAGTTCCACTCATCTTTAATAATTGTAAGCGATGAGCTGAATAACACAAAACTGCAAGGTTGCCTATGTCAAATGTCATCAGAGAGATGTTGCTGCTAGTTTTGATGAGCAACTAAGCAACAGATTTGCTGCTTGAAGGCAGAAAGGNGAACACAGTTCCACTCATAATTGTTGGAAGTACATCTTTAATAATTGTAAGCGATGAGCTGAATAACACAAAACTGCAAGGTTGCCTATGTCAAATGTCATCAGAGAGATGTTGCTGCTAGTTTTGATGAGCAACTAAGCAACAGATTTGCTGCTTGAAGGCAGAAAGGAAGTTCTACAGCTGTTTTGTGTTATGCTAATTATTTATAAAAGTTCAAAGGGAAAAATCAAGCAGAGACTGTTCCCTTCTAATAGTGTAGCAATTAGATACAGCTATGAAGAAATAATGCTACGATTTGAAAATACTTGGATCCCTGTGCTATGCCCTGTCTAAAAGGTCCATAGACCATAGCAACAGCAGAGTAGCCACTCCCACATGAAGGGCCATGTCTCCTTGTTTATGTTGCTACCATACAAATACACTTTTAGCTCATCTGCAAAAATCCGTCAAGTTGCATAGTGTGGAAGAGGTGGAGAAATGGAATACTCCGTGTAGCTGGACTGTTACAAGAAGTGAGCTACAGCTGTGTAACAGAGCTCCTTTTCCTCTGTGCAGTAAGAAGGACTGGCTTCTAACATAACATCATGGTGGGGGGAGGGAAGAGGGGGCAAAGGGAGGAGGCTGGCATTGAACTGCTGTAGTACATAAATCCTGTGTTTTCTTTTTGTATTTTTGTTTCTGAAATTGTATTTCTTTTATATTTTGTATATTTTTATATTCCTGCTGCATACTTTTAAGTGACACCTATAATAATTGCTTTTCCTTCCTGTGCCATTTTCTATTCTCTTTGAAAGCACTGTAATAACTATATAGAAAGTAATGATGACTGCAAGTCAGCTGCATGTTTATTTTGCATAGTATGCATGCCAATTTTGATCCAAGGTTGCCTGGATGTCTAGAGAAATAAAGTCTTAGGCAAGGAGTAAATTAAGCATGGTATATCTACAGTGTGCAGAGACACTTGTGTTATCCTAGGCAATTTTGAAATTAGGAAGCAAAGAGAAAAGAATACATATTTTGCTTCAGAAAAATCTGAAGGATTGTTTTTTTTCTTCCTTTTAATAAGGTAATAAATAAGGCTTTAACTGTTCGTATAACGCATCCTTTACTTGCAAGGTATTCAACAGCTTTAAATTTAAGATTATGGTAGGATACACAACCACAGGAACACAGTATCCACAGATTGAATGATTTTTGGATCTGTGTGGAAGGCAGGAACTTGCCTGGTTTTGCTACTTTGTAAATTGCAATTAATGGCCAAAAGATCTAATTAAGTGTCCTTGAAGGGAGTGTGTGCTGTTTCAGAGGGATATCTATGAATACTTCTAATACAGATGTATGTAATAGCAGAAAACTGGCATACAGGATAATCATCCATCCATGTTGTCCATCTTCAGAAAGGACTTGAAATTCAATGTGTTTAAAATGGAACCTTCATTTATTCTTTGATCCTCTATCTTTTCTGCACTGTCTTGTGTGCTAAGGCAAGTTATTGTGGCCTTTTTGTGTATCTAATAACCACAGGGACAAGTTCAATTTTGTGGCTACTTCAGAAGTACATGAAGTTGGACCTTTGCCACTGGAGGCATACTTTTAGTATGGCCATTTGCGTGGATCTCTGGCTTGTAGCATCTGCACAACCTCCCTTTTGAAAACAGAACATTGTTCTTAAGTAAACTTTACACTTTGGGTTTTTACACAGGTCTTCATACTTGAATCATCTGCTTCTCTTTTGTACATTAAACTTCATTATGGGATTTTCCTCCCCCTCAAAGAGGATGCTTTTGTAGTTAAAAGACAGTACTGGATTTCAGGAAATTAAGAGTTCAGTTTCTGGTTCAACCACAAATTTCCTGTGTGATTGCTTACTATCTCTGCCTTGGTTCCCCACAGATGTAGAGATGCTGTCTTACAAATTTGTAAGTTGCCAGGGCCCATCGTGGTCATGTAATCTGATACTCTGCATATCAGAAATTAAGACAATTACTTGCTTTTAGAAATGACAGGGTTTGTTTCTGCTCTAACATCCTGGAAAGTTAGCCAGCCTTGATTTGGTTCAGGAAACCATTTCCCCTAGCAAAACACTCTCACCATTAAGACTCTTCAGTGGTAATGGTTGGCTGAAGAGCTTTGTTGTTGGTTTTTTTTTTTTTTTTTTTTTTTGAGTTTTACCGAAAAGTGTTCGCTTTTTTCCAAAGTA
>NDXB01022232.1:0-12177 GCA_002631895.1 Agapornis roseicollis
TGGATTTGGGCAGGAAGCCCATGCTGGGACCCTCTATGGGGGTGAGGAGGATTCCCCCCCCCCATGATTCCCAGCCTACCTTGAGCTGGGGATGCTTTTGCCCCATCCCTGTGCAGGCTTTGGTGGTGGTGGCTGCACCTTGTGCATGGTGAGGATGCGTCCTTGGCACAATGGGCTTGTGCCATCGCTCCCGTGCCATTGCCCATCCCAGCATCTCCAGCTGAGCATCTGGTGCTGCTGGAGGTGGATTTCTCCCTCCTGCCTCCCATCCCTGTGGTTGTGCCTCTCGGTGCAGGACCGGGCACGATGGGCGGTTGGGAGCTGTGCTTTCTTGCTCCATGTAACCACCAGCACTGCCCTGCCCGGTGCTCCTGCCTGCAGTGGGATCTCTCCCAGTTTGTCCCTTCCCATCTCCTGGTGGCAAGGCAGAGGAAACCCAAATGGAAAAGACATAGGGGCTAATGAAGGCCTGGGGGTGTTCCCGGTGGCTGGCGCAAGCTGAGGGCTGAGTTATGGTTGAGGTGCTTTGGTTTCATGGGCTGGAGAAAAGGACAATGTCCTTTGGGGGCTTGGGTTTTGGCTCGTGCTGGAACTGGTCCATGCTGTTGCTGGGACCCTCTGAGCTCAACAGGGCCCAGCCCCAGGGTCTGGAATCAGCCTCTTTGGACTGGGCATCCAGACTCCCTGGCAGAGAAGCCATGGAGCAGGTCAGGAGCATGGAGATGGGGTGGGGTGGGGTGGTAAGTTCGGGTTTGGCATCCAGATGTTTGCGGCCCTGAGCCCGTTGCTAAAGGAAACACAGAGAAAGGGGAAGGAGAGATTGCGGTCGGCTGCTTCCCCTCCGCAATCTGCGCCTCCCTCTTGTCCCCGTCAGGCCAGAGGAGCTCCATCCATCTCCCCTCAGCTTTGGGATGGCCCCATGGAACCCTATAGGGTATCCCATGGGACACCAGCACCCAGCTGGGAGCTCACTCGAGGGATTTAGTGGCTTCCAGCCTTCTGTGTACAGAGAGGATGGGGTTTGCCTCACACCCTTCCTCTAATGGCTCAAGGGGTTTATTTACTGGGGGTATTACATATATATATGATGTAGTCAGGGGTGTGTGTGTATATATATGTATATGGGGTTGTATATATTTGGGGGATGTGTATATATGTGGGTATATATATATTTAGGGATTTATATATATATGTGTGTATATATATGTATATGGGGTTGTATATATTTGGGGGATGTGTATATATGTGGGTATATATATATTTAGGGATTTATATATATGTGTGTATATATATATAATATATAAATACATATATGGCAGGCTGAGAGGGCTGGGCTTGTCCAGCCTGGAGAAGAGAAGGCTCTTTAAGGGGAGACCCATCTATGATTCTATGTATTTAGGGGTATTGGCAAAGACTCTGTGCTGACCATCAGCTGAGCATCTGGGGTAGTCACCTGGAGCCATCCCTTCCCATCCTCTGGGATCCTTCCAGGCAGGTTGGAGCATCCTTTCCCTATCAGGATTCACCGGCCTGAGTCCATCCCTTAAGGCCCTGGGGTTCCCCTGAGGTGCCCCCATGGTGGAGGAGCGTTTCCCACTGTTCCTGGGGGAGATCTCCCTCCAAGTCCTTTTCCTTTGTTGCTTGGTGAAACCAAAGCTTTGGCTGTCAAACAGGAACCATGTTCTTGCCTGCTCAGCATTTCTGCCCCAGAGCTGGACAGGAAGTTTGTGTGCTCTTTCCCCCTTTTCCTCCCCTCTGTTTCTTCCCTTAGAAAGGGGAATTCACTCGCCTGTGCTGCCTCCATCCCTCCCCTTCGTGCTTTTCCCCACCTCAGCTCATAAGAGAGCATTATGACACCATAATCCTTTTCCCTCTTCCCTCTTTCCCATTTCCCCCTTTCAGACCTTCCAGGTCGGTTGCTTGGAGCAAGCAGCTCCGGTGGAAGCTGTCCCTGCCCATGGCAGAGGGATGGAGCTGGATGAGCTTTAGGGTCCTTTCAACCCAACCCAGGCTGATTCATCTCCTGCTCCCAGGACAAGATGCTCCTGGACCACCCTTTGCCTTAAACACTGGCACCGGTGGCCTGGGTGCCAATGTCATGCAGCCATCAGCAGGACCCCAGATACGTGGCCCAGGGTTTGATGCTCTTGGCAAGGCACGAAGCGCCTGCTTTGGGGTGTCCCCTCCATGTGCATTCCCGGCCGGAGCCAGCACTCCCCTCCTGGGCTTTGTTCAGGCTGGATTTGGTCACGTCAGGAAGTGAGCTGGCTGTGGGAGGGGAGGGAGGCTGGGTCCCTGCTTGGAGCAGAGGATGAAGGAGCCCAGCACAATCCCTTGCTGTGTTGCAGCCCTGGGGCTGAGGCTGCGGCGCATTCCCAGAGCCAGGTCCTGGCCCTCCTGCCTCAGTTTCCCTTTTGTTCAGCAGGAAAAAGGGGCAGAAAACTCCTTTCCCTCCCCCCCCTCCCTCCCCCCTTTGCTTCTGTGCTCCCAAAGGTTCCCTTGTCCCATCCCCACCTCGGGGCACTGGGATGCTCTCTGCCTTTCACAGCACTGGGGCTCCTGGATCCTTGCAGTGATGCTCAGGATCAGGGCAGTGCAGGAGGGGATCCCCTCACTCATGGGGGGTTTAGGACCCCCTCAGTGTCCCCTCTGAAGCATGGGGAGCCTGGTCCTTGCCTCCAGCCCCTGGCACTGATGTCTCCTTGCTTTTCCCTTGCAGTGTGATTGAGGAGCGGTGCCTGCAGCTCATCCTCTGGCAGGAGCAGAAGATGCAGGAGGCTGTGTAACAGGTAGGAGGGGAGATTCCAACCTCCTGGAGTTCACTTGCCAGGGGCCGTGCATCTCCCCTGCTCTGGGCTGGGGGCGAGGAGGAGGGGGGGCAAACCCACTCTTCCCTTGTTTCTTATTGGGAGAGGGCCCCGTATCCCGGTTTTCTCCCTTCTCCACCTTCTTTGCCTGTTTATTGCTGTCCCGGTAAACGTTGGCATCTCCCTTGGCTGCGGCGAGGTTGTGGTAGAGACAATGCTGCGGCCCCGGCTTATGAGGGCTCTGTGGTCTGATGGGATGCATCTTCTGTACCTGGTACTGGAATCAATGCAAGGGGAGAGGACGGGAGCCCAGCTCCTGAAGGAGGGGGCTGTGTCACTGCTGCTTAGGGAGCACTTGTGCTGGCTTGAGATGGCTTTTTCCTGCTGGAGAAGGGGCAGTGATTTATCAGGAGGCTTGGTGCTGGGTGATGGGGAGAGCAGGCGCTGCTTCCTCCGCAAGGTCAGCACCAAGGGCTTCCTCCTGCCATCGCTTATGATGGTAGGAACCAAGAGCAGCTCCTCAGGCTTGGCTCAGGGTAGAAGCAGAGGCAGGGCCCTGCTCTCTCTCAGTTTGTGCCAGGGATGGGCTGTGGAGTGCAGGAGGAAAGCAGGACTGGGATGGCTTGGCTGGGAATGGAGGGCAGCTCCTGAGCACCATGGGCCTGGTGCACCAGGACACTGACAGGAGAGGGGGAATGGCCCATGGCAGGGGGTTGGAACTGGATGAGCCTTAAGACCCCTTCCCACCCAGACCACTCCGTGATGAGCTGCCTTCTCCCCCAAACCCCTTTGTCGCCGTCGGAGGCGGATGCTCTGCTCCATTGCGCCCAGCTACAACGGCTCCTGATTTCCTCGGCTCCCACAGATCCCAGGGTTTTTGGGTTGGCAGCATCCTCCCACAGAGCCCCGTGCTGCTGCTGGTGCCAGCGCAGCGCTCGGAGCAGGGGAGGAGGAGCGGTGCAAGTGGTTTCTCGGCTGCATCGTTGCCTGCTCCAAGGAGCAGCAGTGTTGTGCAGCTCGGGGAGACCAAAAGCCTCTCCGGGGGCTGCTCTGAAGCTCATCCCCTTCTCTCTGCGAGCGACAGGAGCTGAGCAATTAGAAGAGCAGTATCGACCCGGGCTCGGAGCTTTCATCCCAAGGCAGCCGCATCCTCGCGCCCTGCGACGTGCAGCATCCCTGCCTGCGATCAATAGGCTTTTGGTCTTCCTGAGGCCAGCCCCATTTGAGGTGTCCCAGGAAAACCTCTCGCAGCCCAATCCCATCTCCTAGGGCCTGTGACCTGAGCTGAATCGACTCCTTCATGTCCTGGAGGTGATCACATCGTCTCGCTGCAGCCCTGCTCACAAAGCACGTGGCCCTTAGGACCGCAGGGATGAGCTGCAGGGGTTGTGCCAACCTCCTTTGTGTCTCCATGGGGATTTGCAGCCCAAGGTTGTTTTGAGAAGAGCCTTTGGGTCAGGGGCTCTGTTCCTCTGCCCTTGAAGGCCTTGCATTATGTTCTCTTGAGGTTTAATGCTCTGGTTTGGAGCTCCAAGCATGAGTGTGCCACTGCCTTGGTACTGAGCCGTTTGCATCCAGCAGGATCCTCTCCATCTCTGGAGAGAGCTTGTAAAAACCAACCAATGGGCTCACAGAAATTCCCACTTCTTGCCTCTTTCCGGCTTTGGGATCCTGGTTTCCTGTCCCCCATCACCTTTTAGCTCCTTATGGAGCCACGTGGCCTCTCGTGGGCTCTGCTCTGCCCTGCTTGTCTGAGCTCACCCACTCTTCCATGGGTTGGTGGAGGGGAAATGCCTTCAAAGCCCTTTTCCCTTGGGGAAAAGCCAGCTTGGGGAGGAATGCCTGTGCAGGAATGTCATCTGACCACAGTGACCCAGCAGCCGGGCTCATCCTGTACCCGTGCGCTCCATCCCCATCCCGCCTCGCCCTTAGGTTGGGGATGATGGAGGAAGTGAGCCCCGAGGGTGCTGGTTGCAAGCGAGCCCTTCTGGGTGCTCACTTCTCCACCTCCTCCAAGCCTTCAGGCACCCGAAGCCGGGGGCTGTGGGGTGATTCCATGTGGGACCGGCGGCTCCATCCACGCGCTTCCTCCCTCCCTCCCGGCAGGAGAAGGACGCAGCCACCCTGGCTCCTGGAAGCACCTCTCACTCTTTCCACTGGAGAGTTAAAATTAGCAACCTCTTTTTATAACGCAGGCGGCGTTCCCAAGCTCGCCAGCCCCAAACCGGGTTTCCTTTCATTCCTTCCCCTGTTTCCCTTCCCCGGGCCTGCTTTTCCCTGGATTTTGGGGGGGGGGAATTTCGCTGCTGTCGTTCTGGGCGCTTTTCAACACCCTCCCCCCCCCTTTTATTTATTGATTTCCCCTCCTCCTTCCTCCTCCTCTTTTGGCCCCTTCCTTATTGAAACACGCTGCAGGCTCGGGGCTGAGTTTGGAGCCAAAGCAACAGCCCCGGCACAGCCCCAGCCCGATCGCCTTACAGCGCCCAATATAGAGCCCTTATCTATGGTCAGCCTCCACCACGGTCACCGCTGCTCTGCTGCTGGGGGGGGGGTGTGTGTGTTTGCCCCAGACCCCCCCTTTTTTGCTCTCGACACAGCTCTTCAATGTGAGTCTGCCTCTGTTTTGTGGGGGTTTCCCCCCTTTCTCCTTTGTGTTCGTGGTAAAGCACAAAAGTGCCTGGAAATCAGGACCCTGCTGCTTTGGATCCAGGGCTCTGTGAGCAGGGAGGGAGATATGGGGGGGGAAAGGTGTGTGGGGGGGGTGAAATTCCAGTGTTGGGAGGTGTGAGCTGCATGGAGAGGGGGAAACTGAGGCAGGGAGGGAGGATGCGGCTCACCGATGGGGAGTGGGGGAGCTGAGATTCCCTCCTGTTAGGGTATAGATGGGGAAGGAAAGCACAGGAGGCAGATGGAGACTGGGGATAAACCCAGCCCCTACGGGGAAGCTCAAATCCATGGTTCCCCTGTAGTAGGGATGATGCTGGGGGTGCTGGGGCTGGTTGGAAGTGGTTGTTCCAGCTTGGATGTGGGACAGCAACCAGGAAAGCAGGGAGCAGGCACCGTGTTTGCTCCGTCCTCGTGCTGGGGAGGTGATTGATTTATTGTGGTTCCTCTTGAGGTTGGTGTTGGGGGTTTTAACGCCTTCTGTTAACTGTCTCCTTGCTTTAGAGCTCAGTCCCTGGGGCTGGGCTTGGCTCATCCCACAAAAAGCTTTTTCCATCTTGATCATACGATTATGGAATGGGTTGGGATGAAGGGAGCTTAAAGCTCCTCCAGCTCCAACCCCTGCCATGAGCAGGGACCCCTTCCACTGGAGCACCTTGCTCCAAGCCCCTCTGTCCAGCCTGGCCTTGAGCACTGCCAGGGATGGGGCATCCAAACCTTCTCCATTCAACCCATCCCAGTGCCTCCCCAAGCTCACAGGGAAGAGCTTCTGCCTCAGATCCCAGCTCCATCCCCCCTCTGGCAGGTTCAAGCCATTCCCCTTGGCTTGTCCGTGCATCCCTGCATCCCAAGCCCCTCTCCAGGTTCCCTGCAGCCCCTTTAGGCCCTGGAGCTGCTCTGCGGTCTCCCCTTCAGGAGCCTTCTCTCCCCCAGGCTGCCCCAGCCCAGCTCTCTCAGCCTGGCTCCAGAGCAGGGATGCTCCGGCCCCACTCCAGCAGCTCCACATCCCTCTTGTGTTGTCCCAGAGCAGGATGCAGGATGCGGGGGGGGGGGGCGGGGGCTCACAGAGCGCAGCAGAGGGGTCTGGAGGAGTTGGTTGCTCCCTGCTGATGGGGACCATCACCAATGGGTCTGGCTGGAGCTGCCAGTGATGGCCATAGGCTTGGCTTGATGTTGGTGGCACAGNGGGGGGGGGGCGGGGGCTCACAGAGCGCAGCAGAGGGGTCTGGAGGAGTTGGTTGCTCCCTGCTGATGGGGACCATCACCAATGGGTCTGGCTGGAGCTGCCAGTGATGGCCATAGGCTTGGCTTGATGTTGGTGGCACAGGCAGAGCAGGATCGGTGGCCCTGGGTCTAGAATGGTTCCTGTGAGTGAGCAGCAACAGCTGAGCACCAGCTGTCAGGGCTGGATCCTCACCCACCCGCCTTGTGATGCAGGGACATGGGGTGAGGAGCTGACCCCATCCCACCATGGGCATGCACCCTGCTGCTGAGTCAGGGCAGCAGGGCCTGGCTTTCTGCTTGCTGTTATAGCCCCAGAGGATGAATGCTGCTTGTGGACTTGTAAGCATCCAGCTGTTTGATGAGCCTGTGGCTATGGGCCAAGGCAGGTTTTGGGATGGCAATGGTGGGAATGAGAAAAGGAGCTGGCCAGGACACCCATTTGTGTGGGTTTGTTTCCATGCTGGAAGTGCCAGGGGCTGGTCAGAGCTGTGATGGTTGAGTCTGAGCATTGGGATGGAGGAAGGAGCCTGGTCCTGGTGGTGCCGGCCACATCTTTCCCATCCATCTCCCCACTCTCTGGTGTCACCCTCCCAGTACTCAGCATTGTCACAGCAGTGGCAAATGAAGTTCATTTGCATCAGTTACGCTCCTAAGCTTGAGTTTGCTCAAGTTCACATCCTCCTTCTCGTGGTCAAGAGGAGCTGGGGACTCCCATCCCCTTCCCAACGCTGGGAAGCTCTTGGCTTCACCAGCTCCTCGGTGCATGCGCTGCACCCTGCAGACCCTGAGGATGCCGGTGCTCCCTGCCTGGGAGCTTAGGGGTGAAACCCTGACCTGAGGCTGGGATGGGGCAATGCAGGAGCAGCCTCTGCTTCCGCGCTGCCTTCACATCTGTGGACCTGCTGGATAGGACGGGTGCTGCGGGCATGGCTGTGGTTTAGCAGCGAGGAGATGCAAATGAGACTGCAGCCCCATGACTCTGGGCACTGCTGCTCTTACTCACCGGAGCCTGGGGGTGCAGGAAGAGCAAGAAGTGGTTTGGGGAGGCTGCTTTGAAAGACCTCGGTGGCCCTTGGGGAAGGGCTGAGCCTTTGGGAACGTGCTCGAGGGCTGGAGATGGAGCTTGGTACCCTCGGGTGAAGGGAAGGTGATGGCAGGATGCCCTGTGCTGGCTGGGGAGGGTGCATCCCCTATCCCCATGGATACAGGATGGGGGGGGGGGAATGTTTCCCTTGGGACAGCTCCACTCTCTGCTGTGTCCCATGGGGCTGCCGTGGGTTTCCATCCCTCTCATGGAGGGTCCAGAGCATCAATTGGGTCTCATGGAGTTCCCCCTGGGTAAAACCCACCACAGGGAGAGTTGTGCTCTGTGCTACCAGGGGGGAATCCCATCCCCTTGGAAGGAGAGCCCCTAAATTCCCTGCAGGGAAGGTTTCCTCCTCCTCACAACCACTGGGAACCCCATTCCTGTGGCCGAGGGCTGGGATCCCACCTGTGGTGCAGGAGCTGAAGGCAGCAGTTACCCCCTCTTGCATTGTGGTTTGGGGGTAGGAACTGGGGGCCCCATGTCCTGCTCCTCCATCCCTCCTTTCCCCTCCCTGTGGCCTCAGCACTGGGGCAAATGGGTCTGATGTGGGCTTGAGACCTGCTTGAGGATCCCTTCCAACCCTCACCCATTCCATGCTCCAGGGACGATGTTGGCAACCTCTTGCTTGCTGAGCTCAGGCTCCAAGCCCGGATTCAGCTCCCTCCTTCTCGCTCCGCTCTTGTTTAATGAGTCAACCTCTCATCTGTCACATTAAACCTCCTCATTACCAGGTATCTAAATCCTGCTCTGACAACAGTGACAGGGGAAGCTGCGATCTCATTGCCACGGCGCGGGGCTATGGGGAGCTGGCAGCTGGTTATTTCATGCCCTGCAGGGAGCCGTGGGGTGGGTGATGGAGATGGATAATGGGCTCTTGCTTCCCTTCATTTACAAACCCCTACTTAGCACAGAGAGGAAAATCAGCCCCGGCTTCCAACTCTGGAGCTGATGAGGGATAAGGACAGGAGGGAAGGGGAATGGCTCCGTGTGGTCCGGCTGCTCCTCCCTGGGGATGGATGGAGCTGGCACAGGGATGCTCCATGCAGGAGGCTGGGCCCACGGAAAGGGGATGCTGTCCCTTGGGCTTTTCCCTCAGGAAGCTGTGTCCTTGCCTTGGCCCTGGGTGATGATGGTTTCCTGGTGGCCTCACCCAGGGACCCCTTCCACTGGAGCAGGATGCTCCAAGCCCCATCCATCCTGGCCTTGAGCACTGCCAGGGATGGTGCAGCCACAGCTTCTCTGGGTACCCTCGGTTTAATGATTGCCTCCATATCCTTCCTGTCTCCCTGCCCTTGCACAGGCAAATGCCAGCTCTCCAGCATCACTATGGGATGTGCCTTGCTCCCTCCCCAGCCTCTGCCGGTCTTGGCACGGCGCGTGGTTTTGTTACAGCTCAGCAGAGCTGGTTGGCATCTGCTTCCCTCCAGAGAGCTTCCTGAATCTGGGTCAGGAATATCTGTGTCTTGTTGCTGTTCCTCAGGGACCCAATCCAATCCGGCTTCGCTCCTGCTTTCCTGAGCCTCCCGAGGTTTGTACCTGCAGCTGCTGGGATGGATCCTGCGCAGGCAGCAGGACCTGAGCCACTGGGTTTGCTGTTGATGCTGGGGAAGCTGGGCCTCCCCATAGGCGTGCGGAGGGGATCGGGCGCTGTGGATGGGCAGGATTTGGCCCCGGGGAGGTTCCAGCTGTGTTTCTGAGTGGGAACTGTGCTCTGGAGCCATGTTTCGGCCGCCTTCCTCTTCCCCTCCCCCTGCGTGCATCTGGAGGCTCGACACAGGAACCCAGATAGCATCATCCTGAAACCAGAATAGAAGCTTTGGAGGAGGCTTTAGCTTGTTGGTGTGGTTTTGATCTTGGTTTGGAGATAAAGAGGTGCTAAACAATGCTGCGCTGGCGAGGTGGAGTCCTTCATGGCTGCGCTCACTGCCCTCTGTGGTGCCAAGGACATCCCTGTATGGGTGCACATCCCCCTTTGCTGCATCCCTGCATCCCGCAGCAAAGCTGGCTTGGGTTAGTGGTGATGGCAAGAGCTGTGCCAGTGGCTTTGCAGGCTAATGGGGACAGTGACAGGATAAGGGGAATGGCTTTAACCTGCCAGAGGGGAGCTCTTAGGCAGAAGCTTTTCCCTATGAGGGAGCTGAGGAGCTGGAATGGGTTGAAGGGAGAAGGATGGCTGCTCCATCCCTGGCAGTGCTCAAGGCCAGGTTGGACACATGATGCTTGGAGCAACCTGCTCTAGTAGAAGGGGTCCCTGCTCATGGAACTGGATGAGCTTTGAGGTCCCTTCCACCCAAACCAGGCTGGGACTCTGTGATTCCATGATAAGAGCATCATTAACGTGGACGCAGACTCTGGGTTGTAGGGAGGGTGGCTCTTCCCCCCTGCTGCAGAGGAGGAAGAGGCTGGTCCTGCAGATCCAGAAAGCACCGAGGAGGAAACTCAAAGTCCTTGGTGTCAGCAGAGAGGATATGTTAAAACAACAACCATTCAGTCACAAAAGGCAAGCCTGGCCGGCAGTGAGAGAGGAAACAGGAAGGCAAGAACTGCACTTAAACAGTCAGGTTCAAGAGGTGACTGGAGCTAATTCCATATCCTTAAGGGATGGAAGTCCAGCCCTGTGCGCAGGCAGGGAAGCGGCTGTGTCGGTTTGTGCTGGGGCAGGACGTGGGCAGCCTCGAGCTGAGGTTCGGAGCCTTTGGTTGTGCTTGGCTGCTTTGTTTGCAGTGATTCCTAAAGCAGTGGGAGGAAGAGTCTGAGCATCGCATGGGTCCTGCTGCTTGTGCCCCAATCCGCCTCCACTCAACCCCTTTCCATGGGCAGGGCTGCAGGCGTGCGATGGGGAGCATCACCCCCGAGCGTGGGGCTGCTCCCCCCGCTGCTGAAGCAGCAGCATCACCTCCAGAGCATCATCGGTCCCTCCTTTGGCTTGGCTGGTTCCTTGGTGAAGGGCTCAGCAGCAGCACAGTGGCTGTAAACCACTTCCCATGGCAGGCTCAGCTCACGGGCTGCTGCTCTGCAGCACAGCAGCATTGCCCCAGTGGGGGCTTTCTCCTGTCATGGGCAGAAAGATGGGACAAACCCTGCCCCTTGCAACCCCCCCTGTGCCCATGGGTTGTATGCAATGGTCCTCCTCCCCTAGAGGTGCTCCAAGATGGGGAAGGTGTCCATGGAGCATGGTACTGAGGGTGTTGCTGTATGTGGATAAACGCTGGTGTTGGTCCCACCGGGCTGGGTTGGGTGAATTGGTCCTGTTGGGTGCCAGGGGAAGGATGCTTGGTCCCGTTATCCTGAGCCAGCCCTTTGGTTTGGTGGAGCCAAGTAAGATTTGATGGAGCCAAATAAGGATAACCCCATCTTTGGAGGAATTCCTGCAAATCCTGGGTAAGGAATGGGTTTGTCCTGCAGGAATTGCAGCTGGTGCCTGGGCAGAATGGGCTGCTGTAACTGTCATCTGCTTTCATCCCTTTGATTCTGGACTGGTTGTGCCGTTATCAGACATCCTCCATTCATGTCCTCTGTAAGATGAACCACGTTGGGCCTTTCAGCATCTTCACAGGAGAGAGATTTTCTTCTGTTCCCTTTCCCTTCCTTTTTTCCCCCTGCCTCCAACTGTCCTTTGAGCTGCTTTTGCAGGTTTCCCTGCAGCCAAGGACATCCCTGTGGCGCTGGCCTGCTTTGGGGGATGGAGATGGGGAAAACACCCCTCGAACCAGTGCTGGGATGAACCCATCCCCATTTTGGCCTCCCTTTGGTATTTCAGCACAGGATTGGGAAGCAGCAGGGGCAGAAGCTAGGAGAATCAAGGCTGTGGAGGGCTCGAAAGGAGAATGCAGGTTTGGGAAGGAGGCGTTGCTGTGCCTTGATTCCTCTTCCTAAAGCCTTTGGCTTCAGCTTTCTGATCTTCCCCTCGCAGCTGCGCGGCCGAGGCTTGGTTCCTTTCAGCTGCCATCGTGCTGGGAGCACGCAGGGCTTTCCAAGGGGGAGGTTTCGGGAAGGGCAGCTGAACATCCTCACCTCCGATTGCAGCGGGGCTGCCTTCAGGGAGGAGGCAACTGGAAAGGGACGCGATGGAAGCACAGTGCAAATAGCAAATGGCTGTGGGAGGCGGCTGCGAGAAGTCCAAGTGGCTTTAACCACACAGGGAGGAACACGGGGCTATTTAGAAGTGATGGGAAAGGATGCGCAGAACCCTGCTGCTTCCAGGGCCAAGGGGAAAGCGTTACAGGGAAAAGAGCTGGGAAATGGGTGCAGTGGCTAAAACATTCCTGAAACAAAGACTTGGAAGAGAGAGAGCAGCTTCCCCCCCCCCCCCCCCCCCCCCCCCCCCCCCCCCCCCCCCCCCCCCCCCCCCCCCCCCCCCCCCCCCCCCCCCCCCCCCCCCCCCCCCCCCCCCCC
>NDXB01022232.1:12229-33507 GCA_002631895.1 Agapornis roseicollis
CCCCCCCCAGCTCCTGGAGCTGTGGATGCAGCACCCCCGAATTCCTTGTTTTGTGACAGCCTCTCCCAGCTGAGATTCCTCTTCCTTCCCCCAGGTTGCAAAGTGCCAGCTCCGCTCCCTCCGAGCGAGAGCAATTCACTTGGAGCCGGGGCTGAATTACTCAGCACAGAGTTAACCAGCACCTGCTCAGAGTTAATTAGCGAGTGTGTTAATTGCTGCCATAGTCATAGGCGTGCGAGCGCGAAGGGGGGGGGGATTGGAGGGCAGAGGGAGGGATGCGGGTGCTAATGGGCTGCCTCCATCCTGGTGCTTCTCCTTGCTTCCCTGGGGCAATGCTGGATTTCACTGACTGGGTTGGGATGAAGGGACCTTAAAGCTCCTCCAGCTCCAACCCCTGCTCCCACAGGCAGGGACCCCTTCCACTGGAGCAGGGATGCTCCAAGCCCCTGTGTCCAACCTGGCCTTGAGCACTGCTAGGGATGGGGCAGCCACAGCTCCTCTGGGCACCCTGTGCCAGCACCTCAGCACCCTCACAGGGAAGAGCTTGTGCCTGAGAGCNGCTCCAAGCCGTCCAACCTGGCCTTGAGCACTGCTAGGGATGGGGCAGCCACAGCTCCTCTGGGCACCCTGTGCCAGCACCTCAGCACCCTCACAGGGAAGAGCTTGTGCCTGAGAGCTCAGCTCAGCTTCCCCTCGGGCAGGTTCAAGCCATTCCCTTTGTCCTGTCCCTGCAGACCCTTGTCAAAAGTCCCTGTGCTGTGGTGCTGGAGCAGCCAGGATGCTCTGTGGTTGCGTGGAGATGGTCACCATGGAGACGGGTACCACTGGGTATAGTGGCAGCATGGGGGGGGGGGGGGGGGGGGGGGGGGGCTGTGGGTGCCTGGGTTGGCCCTGGCCCAGTCTGATGATGTTTGAGCCATCCCAAGCGTGGTTCAGGACCGCATTGAGTCACCATTTGACCAAGTCAATCTGCTTTACAGGGCTGCAGAGATTCTCTAGGGTCTTTTAATGTCACCCAGGCCCTGTGTGTGGGAATGGATAATCCCAAGCACAAACACAGCCTGGGTGGAGAATGGATGGAGCCCTGAGGAGAAAGACGTAGGGGTGTTGGTTGAGGAGGGTCCTGGGTCATCCCCATGGTTTGGTGTGGTAATGGATAGGGTTAGGGTGGTGGAGGAAAGGGAGCTTTGGAGGCTCTTGTCCTGGTGCTTGGTGTAGAGTGGCTGCTTCTGGGCTGGACCCGAGCATGCAGTGGCAGTGCATGGGTGCTGGGCAGGGGGGGCAGGAGGTTCTCCAGGTTTCTTGGGCTCACTGATGCTAACCAGAAACTCGAGCCTGTGCTGGGACTCTCTGAAACAGCCACCTGGGCAGGAAACGTGAACATGCCTGCCTTGAAAAACACGGCGTGGGGAGCAGAACGCCCTCAAACCGCAGGAGCCCACCCCAAAACTCCGACACCAGGGCCATGAAGAGGCAAAGAGGGACTTTGAAATCCCAGCTGTGCTTTTCCCCATCCCTCCTTTTCATCCCATCCGGGGACTGCACGCGCTGTGGCTGTTCTCCTTCTTGTGCAGGGGAGAGGGATGAAGAGCATCAAGGGACCAGCGCCTTTCCTCCCCATGGTGTCAAGCCAAGTGTTGCTAAGTCCCCTTTTTCCTGTGGAGGACTTTATCCAGCACCAGGAACAAACCCTGAGGCTGGGACAGTGGTCCCCATCCAGGCAGCAGGATGAGGACCCAGGAGTTGGGATTCAAGAGCAGCGTGAGGAACGTGGTCTGGTGGTTGGGACAGGTGATTTGTATGGAAACCCCTTAGGTGTATTTGTGGCACAGGGAGGGGAAGGTGCTTTCAATGCTACCACTCCCACGTAAGAAGCAGCAGGCTGTGGGGCAGGGATGTGCAGCGCTGGGATTTTCCCCCCATCCCATTCCTTTTCCTGGCTCTTTTGGCCACGAGAGCGTCCTGTGAAGGAGTCCCACAACCAAACTGTGTTAAAATCTGTTTCCTTTCACTCGGTTTAGATTTACTGCCCGTTGTTCTCCAGTGTTTATTGTTGCTTCTGGAGAGTTCCTCTCTGGTTTGGACAGTAAATCCGCCGTCTTTTCAGAGGGTTGCTCTGTCCAAGAGCTGCAGCACAAGGAAAGAATTAGCATCTTGCCTTGGGTCCGGATGTGGAGCTGTTGCTGCTTCCCACTGCTGCCGGTGGTTTTGAGGATGGTGAAGGTGAATGTTCTGCAGCCAGCTTGAAGAAATGGCAATTCCAAAGGGAAAAGCTGCAAAGCAAACGGGGCAGGAAGTTCCTCCTCTGCCAGGTCTTCTCCATGCGTGCGAAAGCCTCACCTCATCCTCTCTCCCTTGTGGGCTCATGGTGGTGGAAATGCCAAGTGGACACCCTGGATGGATGAAACAGAAATCCTTGTTTTCCTATGGGCTCTTCCTGTATCATCGACCTTTGAGGGATGTTCTTGTGGCAGCCTCTGCTCACTGGTACCAGGCTCAGCAGTGATGCTGTAGGACCAGGGATGCTCTGGAATCAGCAGTACTCTGGGACCAATGATGCTCTAGGACCAGTGATGCTCTAGGACCGGTGATACTCTGGAATTGGCGGTACTCTGGGACCAGTGATGCTCTAGGACCAGTGATACTCTAGGATTTTGCTGCCCTTTTTCTCTCTGGTCTCCTTCCTGGGCTCCCCATGGTTCATCTTCCCTAGAAGGCAAATTATGGATAGCAGGAGGGGAGAAGTCTCCCCGCTTGCCTCTTGACTGCCTGAATCAGCACTGAAACCATAGAACATGGTGCACAATGAAGAATTTTCCCCCAGAAAAGAAGCAGAAAACAAGATCAAGTGACTCAGATGACTCAGCAAACCCCCAAAACACAAGTGTGGGAGTGAGACCATCAGGGCTTGTTTGTTGTCTCAACATGGTTCTATGAGGAGGCAAAGGATGGGGTCAAGGTCCCTGGGGGGCTTCAGCGAGGTCCAGAGGGGCTCCATGCTCTGGGGTGGGAGAGGAGCTGGGATGCAGATGCTGTGGGTGAATTTGGGATGATGGGAGGAGGAGAAAAAGCCTTTTCTCACCATGCTTTTGGTAATGACCAAGGACTGGGGACTGCCAAGTGGAGGCAGATAGGAAGCTATTTTGGGACTGGCTTTTCCCTCTGCCTGTGTCTTGGCATGGGACACCCTTGCCTTAAATGCAGTGGCATCGCTGCCCTTATCCAGCTGCTCAGAGAGAGAACCAGGAGGAAAACAGCCCTATGGAAGAATGAAGTGGTGGGTTTCCCTTTTATCCCCCTTGCATCCAGGGATGCGAGTGCTGGGGAACGCTGAGCCCCTGTCCCATTATCCAGTGTGGAATCATGGAGTAAGAATCATGCCCATAAGAAGTAGGTTTCTGTACCTGATTTTATGTATATATATATGTTAAAAGTAATCAAATAATGACTTCTTAAAATTCCCAATTGAAGATTAATGCAGGAATTGGAGATGGATTTAAATTGCCCAAGTTAATCACCAGCCGCTCGGCTGCTGCTGACTTTATTAAGGGGAAAAATAAGCCTGGAGTGTCACAGAGGGATAATGATTCATGGGCTTGGTGCTGTCGTCTCCTCCTCCTCCATGAGCATCGCTGTGTCCAGCCCACACGTGTCCCGCAGCGCGGGTGGTTTTGGGCTCCATCCTTGGCGTGACTTGGGACCAGGTTGGATGAAGCTGGGATGGGCTGGATGGAGCAGACCTGAGGAGAAGGACTTGGGGGTGTTGGGTGAGAAGCTCTCCATGACCTGGCTTCAATGAGGACAGGCCAAGGGGAATGGCTTTAGCCTGAAGCAGGGGATAAGCTCTTCCCTGTGAGGGTGCTGAGGCGCTGGCATAGAGAAGCTGTGGCTGCCCCATCCCTGGCAGTGCTCAAGGCCAGGTTGGACACAGGGGCTTGGAGCATCCTGCTCTAGTGGAAGGGGTCCCTGTCTATGGCAGGGGGTTGGAACTGAGTGGGCTTTAAGGTCCCTTCAACCCAAAGGGATTCTCTGCGTCTATGAAACCCTTCCTGGCCCCAAGCGGGGCAGGAGGATGGAGCAGAGACTCCCCTGGGCTGGAGGGTTGGAGTGGTGCTGGTGACAGGGAGGGTGCTGGGTCCTGGATGGGGTTTGGGGCCAGAGGGGTCTCACTCTTGTCTCTGTCCTTGCATAGGTTCCTGAGCAGCCACTGAGAGCTCAGCCCCGCAGGACCCGGCCGCGCCGGAGGGTGCCATGAACTGAGCACGCAGCTCCCCCCCGACGCAGCCTTGTTTGGGGATTGGTTTTCCTATTGACCCAAACCCATCCCACAGCCGTTCATGACGGCGTTTTAACAGGGGCTGCCTCTTCCCCTCCCCTGGAGCGAAGTCGTCCCGACTGCGGCGAGGATTTCCAGAGAAGATGGGGAGGAAAAAGATCCAGATCCAGCGGATCACGGACGAGCGCAATCGGCAGGTCAGTGCCTTCCCTTCCCCTCCGCACCCCCTCCTCTTGTGTTGGGGATTGGAAGGCTTCTGCTTCAAAATGACCCCTTTGAGGCCAACCGATGCCTTTGGTTTGTGCCCAACCCGTCAAAAGAAGCAGAAACCCGGCCTTGGGGCCACATCCAGGCGGATCCCAGCACTGCTTCTGCCTTCCCCGGGCGTTGCTCCTCATCCAGGAGCTCCTCACGCCGTTCCCATCCGAGTTCTTTTCCAGCAGGAAGCCTCTTTTCCCGCTTGGTTCCCTTTTCTCTCTCGTGTGTCTTGCAGAAACCCCATTTGAGTTGACGTTTTCCATGAGGTTTTTCCAATGAAAAGCAGCCACAACGCGTCTCCATTTTGTTGGGGATGCAAACAGCCCAAATGATTCCCTTTTTCCCCCTTGTTTTTCTCAATTGAAAACTCGGATGGATCCAGGATCTTGGTTTTTTCCCCTTGGGCTCCCTTGAAGCCAAGCCCTAGACGTGCGTGCGTAGAGATGCTCGTGTGCATCTCGGAGATGAAAAGAACCAGGGTTCTCCCTAATCTCTTGGTCTTGGGCAGCACCAGCTGGGTGGCAGCATTTGGCCACACTGGGTTGGCTCCGGGGTGACTCCACTGCTCTATTTTGCCATAACCACAGGCAGATCCCTTTGCTCCGTGGCTTCCTGTGGTCCTGGAGTCAGGCTCAGTGCATCCAAGCCTGTGCCTCCGGTGCAGCCACTGCTGCCGATGGCCCAGTTTGGGCTGCCCCACTTATTCTCCTGCTTCTGCTCCCCAAAACAAGATTGGTTTCTATATCCTAATGCTTCAAAAGGGGCAAATGCCAGCGTTGGGTGAGCTGCTTTGTCGCTCCCCAGCAAACCAAGAGGGAATCGCAGGTTTTCGTTAGGACTGAGGATGCGATGGGCATAAAATGCTTTTTGATGATCTCCCCGTTGCTGGTGGCACTGCTTAGTCCCATAATCAGGAGGGAATGGGGTTAGTAACAAAGCTGGAGTGTGTTTTATGGGGCAGCACCGGCCAGCGTTGCGCAGGGGGGAGAGGGATTTGCAGCTCTTGGAGCCCCAGTAGAGGTTGAGATGAGCAGAGGGTGGTTGGTAATGCTGGGGCTTGATGGCACAGCTGGGCCCTGTTGTAGGAGCTTTAGGAAAGCCTGGCCAGGGCTGGGGCAGGATTGAAGCACACTCAGGAGTAAAGGGTGAACAGGAGCCTGTGCTCTGCAAAGTGAAGCTCTTCCCATGCATCCTGCGTCCAATCTACAGCATCAGTGAGTCCAGCCCTGCTCCCTCCTGTGGGTGCGTGGACCATGAGCCCGCCCAGAGGAGAGCAGAATGACAGCAGAAGCCAAAACCAGGGGAGGAGAGCAAGTAAGAGTCACTAATGTCATTAAAGGACTTAGTGGAGAGGATTTGCCATAACAGATCAGACCATCAGGCCGTCAGGGCCAGGCTGCTGACTCTGGCAGCGACCAATATGGTCTACATCAGGGGAAAGGCAAAAATCCCCTGCTAGTGTGGGGCAGTAATTCCTTCCTGACCCCTTTGGTGATCAGCTTATGCCGTGGAGCATGAGATTTGATTACCCTCTTAGACTTAGAAGGTTAATTCTTCTAGATGAGACTCATGCACGGCGGTAGGGGAAGGTTTGGGGTTCCTGTCCCAGGTCACAGGGAGATGTGCAAGGCAGCGTTGGCTGAGCCTTGTGTGTGTTGGGGCTGACTAAATGGCAAGGCTTTGCTTTCCTCTGGGGTACCAAGGCACAAGGATGTTCCTCCACCCTGTCCCAAGGCAAAAGGATGCTTCCACCCCCACCCCCATCCCTACCTATTCCCTTATACCACAGGAATAACCCCTTGTCCATCCATAGAAGGATGCTTCAGTGCTTTGGGTTCTGCTTGGCTCAGCTCAGGTTGTTGCTTGGTTTTGGACAGGTAACCCCATGCTCTCCTTCATTGCTCAAGGATGACAAAGAGGTGATAAATGCACCATCCCTGGCAGTGTTCAAGGCCAGGTTGGGCAGAGACGTGGTTGAGTGTGAAGTGTCCCTGCCCATGGCACAGGGTTGGAACTGGGGGATTTTGAGGTCCTTTCCAACTCAAACCATTCTATGATTCTATGACAATACCCAAACCATGTCTGTAGTCTTCGTGGCCAATGCTTGCCCCCTTGCTCACACGCTGTGGCCTCATCCAGTTGCCTCTCCCAAGGAACAAGGGACGGGACAAAAGGAACCGGCCTCAAGCTGCACCAGGGGAGGTTTAGATGGAGCTGAGGAGCAATTCCTTCCCTGTTGGACCAGGCTGCCCAGGGCAGGGCTGCAGGCACCAGCCCTGCAAGTGTAGATGAGGCCCTCAGTGCCATGGTGGCCTTGGCAGTGCTGGGCAATGGTTGGACTGGATGAGCTGAAAGGGCTTTTCCAGCCCAGCTAATTCCATGATTCCATGATCTTGGTGGCCAAGGGATCTCACAGTGCCCAGCAAGGTGTGTTTCCAGCATTGGGCACTGCAGGAACCACCACTCTCAGCTGTTCCCTCTGTCCTGGTTGTGGTTTCCTCTCAGTCCTGGGAGCATCCCAGCATCCCAGGAGAGATCTTGGGTGGCTGAGAGGTCCTGGATGCCACCGGGAAGCAATGGGAGCACTGGTGCTTGCAGCCCAACCATGCTGAGAGCAGGCGCACGTGGCACGGGGGGCCAGCCCTGCACTTCCCAAGGGATGAGGAGATTAGAGCCCAATCTCGTTACTGCTTAATCATCTCTGGATGATGGTGGGGCAGGACAGGCCGTTGTGTGCCCCTGCTCTGCCCTCCTGCAGCACAGAGGGATGCGGCTGCTGCTTGAGGGATGCTCGGAGCTGGGTGCAGCCGGGATGGATGGGGATGCTCCAGGTGAAGCTCTTTGTGGTGTTACAGCTCGTCCAGGCTTGAGTTGAGCGAAGGCAATGGACTCTCCTCCTTCAACACTGCCAGTTAAAGTTGTTCAGCTGCAAAATCGATGCTGTGGTGGAGGCCCAAAGTGGAGTCAAGCCTTCCCATGCACGGCAAGGGAGCAGCTTGTGGCACCCAAGGGCATCTCTGCTTCATCTCCAGCCCTTCCTCAGGCTGCTGCTTCAACCTGAGAGGGATTCCTAAAGCAAAGCACTGGCTCCTGCCTTCCTTTTCCTTTCTTTCATTTGCTAAGAGGGCATTGGCCAAGTGGGGTCCATTTGTTCCTTGCAGGGGCTGAGGGACCTTCAGTGGCCACGGTGGAGAGCCCAAACCAGCTCCTTCCCCACCAGCTGGGTCCTGTTAGGAGCCTTGGCTGGGAAATGCAGCCCAGCATCTGTCTGGCATCTGGGGAGTGTTTTGGAGCCTGCACCCAGCTCTGTCCTCATCCCCCAGCCAGCTCGCAAGGATCTGGGCTCTGCTGTCCCCAGCATCGGAAGGACATGGAGCTGTTGGAGCAAGTCCCGAGGAGGCCACAAGGATGAGCAGGGGCTGGAGCCAGGCTGGGAACATTGGGGCTGTTCAGCCTGGAGAAGAGAAGCTGTGTGGAGACCTCAGAGCAGCTTCCAGTGTCTGAAGGGGGCTATAGGGACGCTGGGGAGGGACCTTCATCAGGGACCGTAGTGACAGGACAAGGGGTGATGGGTTCAGACTGAAACAGGGCAAGTGGAGGTTGGAGACAAGGAGGAAGTTCTTTACTGTGAGGGTGCTGAGGCGCTGGCCCAGGGTGCCCAGAGAAGCTGTGGCTGCCCCATCCCTGGCAGTGCTCAAAGCCAGGTTGGACATAGGGGCTTGGAGCATCTCTGCTCCAGTGGAAGGGGTCCCTGCCTGTGGCAGGGGTTGGAGCTGGAGGAGCTTTAAGGTCCCTTCAACCCAACCCATTCTATCATCAGGCTGGCAGAAGATGCCTCTCTAATGAGAGCGGGTCAGGGCTGGGGTGGGATGGAGCAGCTTTGGGGTAGCTGAGCCCCCACCTCCTGGCCACACAGGGTTGGGTGCTCACAGCACCGCTGCAATGAGTGAGGATGAGATCTCCAGGGCTTGAATGTTCAACTTGATGAGCACCCAGCGCCGCGCAGCCCCCGGACAGATGGCAGCTCTGCTTGTTAGGAGAGGGGGGGGCTGAGATTCATTTGCTCTTGATTTGGCAAGATGTGATGATTTCCAACGCTGATAATCATCTCTGTGCTTGTCAAGTGTCTGCCTTTGGAGGAGCCCGAAATAGGCAGCAAGAGGAACTGGTCGGAAGAGGGAGGTGGGAGAGGAGAGCTTGGGGTGTGTGGTCCAGTTGGGCAAGCTGAGAAGATTCCCTTTGCCCTCCCCTCTTCCTTTCGTTCTTCTTCCAATGGTCATCCCTGTTTTCTATGGGTGGTTTGGGGCCCGTGGCAGCGTGGGGACGGCTCCTGACCGTGGTTCTTTGCTTTCAGGTGACCTTCACCAAGCGCAAGTTCGGTTTGATGAAGAAAGCCTACGAGCTGAGCGTCCTGTGCGACTGCGAGATCGCCCTCATCATCTTCAACCACTCCAACAAGCTGTTCCAGTATGCCAGCACCGACATGGACAAGGTGCTGCTCAAGTACACCGAGTACAACGAGCCCCACGAGAGCCGGACCAACGCGGACATCATCGAGGTGAGCTCACCCGTCCTCGTCCGGGCTTTGCCGTGGTGGTGGAGCCAGCATCGGGTCTGGCACCGCAGCCGGATGGATGCAGGAGGTCGGTGCTGGGTGGGGATGGGAGCAAGCAGATCTCCAGGCCTTGGTGCCAACTTGGTTTGGCACGGTTTTGGTCCAGGCTATGAAAAGACTTGGGTCTGGGGAGTAGAGTTTGCAGCTGTCTCGAGTGATGTGTTTGATCTAGTGCCATAAAATTGGGGGTTTTGGGGTACTGCATTGTGGGGCTTCCCCGTGGTCCAGGCAAACCGTGGAGCTTAGGAGGCATCTCCCAGGGTTGCAGTGGGGTGCAGTGGTGATGTTGCCCCTGTCGCTTGTTTCAGAGACACATGGTGGGGTTGTAGGAGGGCACCAGGGGCTGAACCACGAAGTCGTTCAGGTTGGGAGGCACCTTTGGGTGCTCAAAGCATGGCCACTCTAGATGGGGCTGCTCATGACTTGTCCAGCTCCGGTTGGGGGTCTCCTAAGGCGGATGAATCCAACCTGATCAGCCCTTGCCTGGCTGATCACTGACATTCCAGGGTGGCATAGATTAACCCCAATGGAGCAGAGCAGCACAGCCCCATAGAGAGCCCTGTGTGGGTCCGAGGCTTGGAGCTCACACGGCCCAAAGCTTCGTGGCAAAGCCCTGCTGGAGGAGTCGGCTTCTCCTGCCCCTTGGGCCTTGGAATCCCTGTGGTGCGTTTTGGGCAGCGCGTTTGGGTTTGGTTTCATGAAGAAGGAAAACCCAAACAACTTCCTTCCTAAATCCTGCTTTTTCTTGTGTTTCCTTCATGAAATGTCTCTTTTTGAGAGGTTTGGGTTCAGGTTTCCACCTCGTTGGTTCCCACAAACATGGCCATGCCCAAGCATCCAGCAGCTCCCTCCTGCCCTCCCCAGGGTTTGGCTCTTTGTCCACCAGTACAGGGGCCATAGAAATGGTTCTGAGTTGTCTCTTTTGGGCCTCTTTGAGCCAGGTGATGCTCACCCACTGTGCCCACGCCGGGGTCGTTCCGGCACCGCTCCCTGCCCGCTCCTCAGCACCGCCTCATCCAGCCTCTTTGGGATGCTCCGACCGCGGCGCTCGCGGCGTCGAACAGATTTGTCTTGGCCTAAAAATACCGTAAACATTTTGGGCAGCGTTCGCTGTTCCCTTATGGTCCAAGCTGCAAACACTCCCAAGCCGACAAGTTACACACAGTCCTTGGCACCCAAAGGAATACTGTGTTTGCACCACATGAAGAGCTGGAGCCGCATCCAAAGCTGAGGAGAGAAACATCGGCAGCGGAAGGATATTGGTGGATGGCAAGGAAAAGAGCCCAAACACGCCGGGCTCGGCGTCTCTTGTTGGAAGAGCTGCCTTGGAGTGAAACCCGCTGGGGGGGGGGCAGGTTTTGAGGCTGCTCAAGGATCCCTCCTTGTCCTCATCTCATCTTGGAGTAGGGTTTGCGTTGCTCAGACCATTCCTGCTCCTGGTGCTGATCCATCACCCCCATCCAGCCGTGTCCTCCTGCCCAGGTCAGGTCCTGCCAGCCTGGCTTTGTCCCCACCACACACAGACCCACTTTATCTCCTGTTTCTTGGTGATTCACAGTTGAACTCGAGTCCTTCAAGTGCATCTTTGCATCCTTGAAGCTTCCCCAGCAACAAGCTGTGGCTGCCCCATCCCTGGCAGTGCTCAAGGCCAGGTTGGATGGGGCTTGGAGCATCCTTTCCAACCCCAACTATTCTATGATGCTATTCTATGATCCTGCTCCAGTGGAACGGGTCCCTGCCCATGAAACTCAATGAGCTTTAAGGTCCCTTCAAGCCAAACCAGCCTGGTTCTCTCCTATAACTCCATAGCATCCCCTGTGGGGACACCTCCGCTCTGGGGGTTGGCGGCAGTGGGATTGAGCCCCGCAAACCCCGGCGGCTCTCTCTGTGCCTGGCAAAGTCCTGGAAGCTTTTAAGTCCGAGCAAATCTCCCTTAATGCAGAGAGGGGGCTTTCCTTAATCGGGGGGGGACAGCTGAGGCCGCCGGACCGGCACGCTGGGGGCCACGTGCCGGGATCACGCCGGCTTTGCTCCTCGCTGTCGCTTCTCGTTTCCTCGCAGCCCGCCTGACGTGCCCGTTTGTGATAAGGGACTTGGATGAGAACAGGGCAAAGGGATGCTCCGGAGCCACTTCAAGCCACACAGCAGCGCCTCTCCTTGCTTCCCTTGGCTGAATGACACAGGGGAGGGCTGAGGTCTCCCTCATTCCCAAGGCTGGCATTCCCCAGAGGGCATCGCACAAAGGCAGCCGCCGGTGCCGTGTTTTCATCCTCATCCTTATCCAGACATCCCCAAAGCCTGGGGAGGGGGGTGAGTCCCCCTCGTCAAAGGGAAGTCAGCCACATCCTGGTTGAGCATCGTTTCCTCTCACATGTTCTGCATTTCCTGCTGCTCTCTTACCCTCTTTGGGTTAGAAATCTGTTCCCATCTGAGCTGGGATCATGGGAATGGGACCATCGCCTGGAAGAGTGGGACCTGCAGCAGGTCCTGCCATGGGAGCAGGGTACACCCAGTAGAGCAGGGGGGCCTGGGGGTGGCAGGGAGATGGAAGGTGATGAATGGAGTTTCTTTGCCGTGTGAAGTTCTCACCCTGGTTTTCCTTGAAAACCTTCTGCTGTGAAGGGATTGATTTGAGGTCTGTTTCCTATGGGAAGAGAGCGGTGTTCCTCGGGGCGCAGCCTGGTGACAAAGAGGTTTCGTGCCTCTTTGCAGCTTCTGCTTTCCCCCTGGAAAAGGGAATGGAGAGGAATGAGAAGGAAGGCTCTTTTCCAAAAGGCCTTGCCGAGATCCTGAGAGCAGGAATGGTTGGGGTTGAGTCCTGCTCCAGCAGCATGGTTCTCCTTTTACATCATCTTGTCAGGGAGCAGAAAATGTGGGACACACGTTATTTTATCCCAAACAAATGAAAACCCCAGCAGCTCACATGGCTGGAAATGGCATTCGGTTGTCCCAAACCTCCTTTGGAGCAGCAGATTCTGCTTTGGCTCATGACCTGCTGCGACTTGGGCCCCGGCGCTTCCTGTCCCCACTGCACTGCAGATCATCCCCATCCTCTGCTGTGCCAGCTCTGGAGCCCATCTCCATTCCCTTCCTCCCCTCTATGCCTTCAGGCAGCTGCCTGTAGCATCCAGGAGGGATCTTTTCTCCCCATGCACAATTGGCTTGGTGTTTCCTGGGGCTGCTGCTGGGTTTTCAATGGGATGGTGGCATCGCAGCCGCATGTCACAGCTCGGGATGCTCTGATCTGAACTTGGTGGTGGGAGTCAGACCCAAAGACAGTTAAGTTATAACCAATGTTATGAAGTCTGTGACCAGGGACAGGGACCAGTTATTAGGTCGCAGGAATTATTAGTAACACCAAACAGGGCTTCAGATGCCACCGTGCCCAAGAGTGAGCCAGGCCTTGGATGTGGATGAGGACTTCTCGCCACTGCTCATACCTAAGTAGTGAGTGTTCAAATGATGATGGCGAAGGAGTCAGTTTAACTGGAAACAGGGTGAAAAGCTTCAGCTGCAGGATGGGTTTGGTGCCTGTTGCTTGACCAATGTCAGGCAGGACCAATGGGAAAAGGCAGAGCCATTTGGTTCCCATCAGAGAACCATGGAATAGTTTGGATTGGAAGGGAGCTTAAAGCTCCTCCAGTCCCACCCCCCTGCCACAGGCAGGGACACTTCCCATTAGAGCAGGTTGCTCCAAGCCCCATCCAACCTGCCCTTGATGTTTATTACAGTTTAAGGAAGACAAGGGAAGGATTGTCGAGGCTCCCTGCTTTTTGCTTTCCTCCTGCTGAATTTGGCATGAAAAGAGATCAAGATTTCCAGGAAATTCTGTAGCTTTGACTTCTAAATAACCCCCCCCCAAATTGGCAAGTGATGGTTCCGTAATGACATCTAATTGCTTTTGGTATTTTGAAAATAGAATGATTAAATGTGCATGTGTAACACAATCTGCAGATTGGCTCCTGCGCTCGCAAGAGGCACTTTTGGGGCTTCCACCATGCGTGTGATTACCAGGCTCCTGGTAATGAAGGAGGAGATGTCACATCAGTAGCTCTCTGCCCCTTTGCTGCTCGTGCTGTGGGGTTTGCTGCCCCGGGTGTTGTCACTATCACCCTCCTGTATCACCTGTGCCATGCTCTTGATGCGATGCTCTTGATGCGGTACCCTTGCGCATGCAAAATGCCTCCCATTAGAACCCAGCTGGTTTTTGCCAGGACAAGCTGCTTTTTGCTTATTGTTTTGGTCCTTACCTTGCTATTTGGAAGAAGGCTTTTCCATATTTTTAGCAGGAGAACAGATATCATTAAAGTTTATTTCCTCTCCCTGTCACTGTATGAACTGTAGGTGATGGATGCACCTGAGCTGGTACGGGTCCAGATTTAGCTCTGGCATAAACAGGTCCTTTGAAAGCAAAAAAGTTTCTTTCCATCTATTCATCCATCTATTCATCCATCCTTCCTTCCATCCATCCATTCATCCATCCTTCCATCCATCCATCCTTCCATTCATTCATCCATCCATCCGTCTGCCCGTCCATCCATCCATCCATCCTTCCATCCATCCTTCCATTCATTCATCCATCCGTCCGTGCGTCCATCCCCATGTTGTAATTCCTGACTTAGGGACAGCCAGCTGTCAAAACCAGAGGGCTGGAACCTGACTCTTTAACTCCACGAAGGTCAACGATGCCCAATCTGCACGAGGGCGAAGCCATCCTCTTTCTGCTTCAGGGGCTGTTTTGGGGGGGACCTGCCCATCTCGGGCATCTTCCCGTGTTCCCCATCCCCACTCCCAGATCTCAACCTGTCCCGGTTGTGTTTGCAGACGTTAAGAAAGAAAGGTTTTAACGGCTGTGACAGCCCGGAGCCCGACGGCGATGACTCCATAGACCAGAGCCCCTTGATGGAGGATAAATACCGTAAAGGCAGCGAGGATCTGGATATCCTGTTCAAGCGCTATGGTGTAAGTACCGGGCCCCTTGGCTGGAAAACCTTCATTATATGTTCTTCTTCTGTTTTGTTCTCCTTCTGTCCCATTTCCCCTCCCCGATACCCCCCTTTCCGTGTCCTGTGGAGCAGTCTTACATTATTGAAACCAGATTTCATCTTCCAAGCTCTAGTTTGACATTGCAAGCTATTCAAATCCTGCTGTGAAGAGTGAGCACGTGACGGTGGCCAAGAGCTGGGAATCGTTTTCTGTTGGTTTTCCCTGTTATNCCCCAAACGTCACAGGCGCTGAACAAGAAGCACAGGGAATGCGAGAGCCCGGAAGGGGATGAAGTGTTTGCTCTGACCCCGCAGACCGAAGAGAAGTATAAAAAGATTGATGAGGAGTTTGATAAAATGATGCAGAGTTACCGGCTCGCAGTGAGTAGCTGGTGGTCTGCAGCCCCCCTCCTTTCCCTTGCAAGGGATGGAGGAGCTGCCTTGTGCATGGCTTTGCTTCGGCGCCGTGCTGTGCCTTGGGAGCCGATGCGTGCAGCCCACCACAGCCCCGAATGCACCCTATGGGGGAGAGGCACGAGGGGCCTTGGAGGTCCCTCCTGTTTCCCACCATCCTTTGGGAAAGCCATTCCCATTAGCTCCAGCATTCCTGAGCCTCTGTGGCTCCAGCTTGGCAGGGAAGGAGGATGTTCTCCCCATCTTTGCTGCAAATCCTGGATTAAGGCCTCCTTTTCCACCCTCTTCTCCCTCCCCAAACCAGGTTGTTTTGCCTGGATTCAGACGCCAGGTTCACGCCATGCCAGCCCCTCACATCCCTGTGAGACTTTGGGCTATTCCACATTAATTCCCCCCCCCCCCCTCCCCAAATCCACCGAGCCCTCGGGGCAGCTGGTGGCCGTGGCAGGAATCCAGGGAGGTTTTAGCCTGTGATCCCGGAGCCGGCACCGGGGTGGCATCAGGACAGTGCTGGAAGGGATTTGTGTCAGGAGACAGGAGGAGGAGGGACGACACGCTTCAAATTAGTCCTTAGTTCAAGGGAGCAGAGACCGTTGATGCAGGGGAGGCTCCTTCAGAGGGATTAGCCCTGAGATGCTGCAGCCAGAACTGATGCTGCCCGGAGCAGGATGGAGGCTCATTCCTAAGGGCTGGATGAAGCAGTGCCATTATTACACACACAGACCCCCTCCCCTCAGGAAATAACCTGCCCTTTGGTTCTTTGCAACCCCCACGTGTTCAAACTCCATCTCCTCTTGAGAATGAGCCCGTGTGACCGTGCACAGTTCTTCCTTTTGCTGACTCAGCAGGTGAGCTCCAGGAGCCTCCCAAGGTCCCCGGCATCTGCATCTCCATCCCCTGCATCTCAGGGGTGATGGAGGGTGGCTGCCCTGAGCCCTGGGAGAGCTGAGGAAGGGAAGCCAAATGGGATGCAGGCAGGGATGGATGCTCAGAGCTGTGCCCTCCAGGCTGGGTTTAGTGCAGGAGCAGCTCCTGAAGGCTTGGCTCTGCCTTGCCCTCCCTGGTTTCACTACTGGGGAGCAGGTTTTAGCCCTGGCACCCCCCCAGTACCTGCCCCAAGCCCTGTCACTGGTGCAAAATAGGTCGAAAAGTCATCAGAGGTTTAAGCTGGGTGCAGAATAACCTCGGAAAGCAAAGCCTGCTCAGCATCTGCCTGTTCCTGCTGCAAAGGCAGGGCTCCAAGCAGGCTCCCATCATTGGAGGCAGCATCCAGCTGTGGCACAAAGGAGCACTCCGTGCCCGAAGGTCCTTTGGGCTGGTGGCATTCAGGTGTCAGAGTCAGGGCGTAGCATCTGGCTCCCCCACTAAACCCCCCTGTGCAGCGAAGGGACCGAGTGATGCAGTTGAAGAAGATGCTGCTTCCTTTATAACCAGCTGGGTTGGTTTTGTGTGTGACAAGAACTAACCAGCCTCAGCACCCCGGGGAAGCTTAACAACAGCCTTGTTTGCTCCAGAGAGGCCTCGGCGTGGCTTCTGCGTTTGGTGTTTGGAATCGCTTTGAGTGGGAACAGGAATCCTTGAGGTTTGGCTGCTGCGTGCATCTCCTGCCCCACGGTTTGGATTGATGTGCAAGCCTCCTTCCCTAGCTGCGCCCTCCCTGGGGGTCGGGGGGACCTGGGACCATGTACTCGGTGGCCTGGGTTGTGCCATGAGATAAGGGACAGA
The DNA here is from genome assembly GCA_002631895.1 of Agapornis roseicollis. Classification (NCBI taxonomy): domain Eukaryota; kingdom Metazoa; phylum Chordata; class Aves; order Psittaciformes; family Psittacidae; genus Agapornis; species Agapornis roseicollis. The sequence goes on from NDXB01022232.1 coordinate 28,503, forward strand.
TGAAAAGCAAACCTGCTCTCCGCAGGTGGGGTATGAGCCTCATGGTTTTACCAAGGCTTTGTTTAAGATACGATGCACAAAGGGGTAGCTTTTCCCTTCCTTTCCCTTGTGCACGTGCACTGATGGGTTTGCAGTGATGGAAACCTGTGATGGATCGATTGGAAGGTGCCCCTTGGAACTGGATGACCTTAAGGTCTGTTCCAACCCAAACCTTGCTCTGCCTCTGTGTGTGATCCCGTGATGCTGCTCCCAGTGTTCCTGCAGTGCCCAAGCCACCTTCCTGCTCCTGGCTTTGCAGCTCCCGGCAGGAGCAGAGCGATTCCAGCTCTCCCCAGCAGTGGGGAAAGGCCGAGCCGGGTCCCTGTGACCGCGGTGCCGCAGCGCAGGCTCCGAGCCGGCGTTCCCGGAGCTTGGCTGCAGCCACAGGATCTCTCTGAAGGACGGGATGCCCTTGAGAGGCTGGTGGGGAGGGTTTCCAGCAGCCAGGCCTGGGTAAGCACCGTCCCACTCCTTCCTCCCGGCCTCCTCTCCATCCCCAGAGGACAATCACCCATCTCGGAGCAGGTTTCCAGAGGGGCAACGGGGCCCCATCAGTGTGCAATGGGGAGATGCTCGGCTCCCTCTGCCCTCACTGCTCCCAGCTCCAGCCCCATGATGGGCCCTGGGCTGCTCGGGCCCTCCATCCCCGAGCAAATTAAAGTGGGACTTTAGCAAAGCCCCTGCTAAAGCCTCTAAGCAGGTGCCTGCTCCTCTTAACAAAGAGCAAATCAGTGACATAAGACAGACGCTGGGATAATCACAGGGAGTCTGGCTCCAGCAGGGCACCCGCAGGTGAAACTGGTCCTCAACCCGCAGCCAAGGATAGGGCTTGAGTGATGCTCCTGCTTCCCAGGGTCAGCTCCTGCTTTTCAGCAGCTCCCAGAGGTGCCAGGATGAATCCCAGGGTCACCCTGGGGCTACACAAGGCAAAATGGGCCTTTCCCAGCTGCTTGTCCACTGGCAGCAGTGCTGATCCACTGCTGGCTCTTTGGGAGGGCTCTTCCCCTCACAGAGGGGACATTTAGACTCGAGACTAGGAATTAGATATTAAGAAGTGAGGGTGCTGAGGGCTGGAACAGGGTGCCCAGAGAAGCTGTGGCTGCTCCATCCCTGGAGGGATGCTCCGGTGCATCCCATGCACCCACCAGCATGGGCAGGGTGCAAGCACAAGCGGTGCAGGTGAGCAGTGAAGCGGGGGGCTTTGAGGGGCTGCCCCCCCCCCCCCCCCCTTTTCCAGCTGCTGTGGTGCAGGATGAGGCTCCCCCCCTCTCTTGCTCAGAGCCTGCCAAGTGAGGACCTTCACCCCCTGCTCCCCTTCACCGCTGCTCTCTCTGNCCCCCCACCTTTTCCAGCTGCTGTGGTGCAGGATGAGGCTCCCCCCCTCTCTTGCTCAGAGCCTGCCAAGTGAGGACCTTCACCCCCTGCTCCCCTTCACCGCTGCTCTCTCTGCTCAGTCCGCAGTGCCGGCTCCCAACTTCGCCATGCCCGTGACGGTGCCGGTGAGCAACCAGAACACGCTGCAGTTCAGCAACCCCGGCAGCTCGCTGGTGACCCAGTCCCTGGTGACGTCCTCCCTGACGGACCCACGGCTCCTCTCGCCACAGCAGCCGGCCCTGCAGAGGAACACCGTGTCCCCGGGGCTGCCGCAGAGGCCGGCCAGTGCAGGTGAGCGATGCCGGGCCCCTTCGCACCCCTTCCTCCTCATCCTCACCCGGGGGGAGCCTTGCTGGGTGCGCAGCAGCCGGCGTGGAGCATCCCGGGATGCAGGAGACCCCTGCGGCCGTGGGTCTCAGTGTGAGCATCGCCTCTCACCCCCTCTGCCTACCCCGGGTTCTTGTGGAGAGTTGGATCCCTGCAGGGATCTGGTTTGAGGCTGGGAAGCACAAGGGGATGAGTCACCCGGCGCCGTTCCCAGGCTTGGGGGTGGCTGCCGGCATCCCATTGCCGGTGGCACTCCGGTGACATGGGACTGCTGCCTAAAAAGGGCTTTTTTTAAGTCGGGCTGCGCTGGTTGCAGTTGGTCGCATGTGGATCCGGTGACAGATTGCAGGGAGCAGGCATTTCCAGTGGGGACCGGCCATGGGTGGCGGAGGGCAGGATGGGGAGAGGAGCAGCTCATCACCCATTGCACCCTGCAGCGGCAGCGGAGGGGGATACACACACACACGATGTGTGCCCACAGCCCTGCAGTCTGAGCATGAATAAGGGGAGCGTGCAGAAAGCCCCTGCCTGCTATTTCGGTTGTCACAGATGGTCTGGAGAAATCACAACAGGCTGCGAATGGCAGAGCCAGTGACTGGGTGCTGGGTGCTGAGAGCTCCAAGGGCGCTTGCAAAGGGGCTCGGAGAGGTGGGAGAAGGGTTGGGGGCTGCATCCAGCAGCAGGTTGAGTGGGATCAGAGCGAGCGGAAAGAGATGCCAGGGCTGGGATGCAATAGGAGCCGTGGTTGGAGCTGGCTTGTTTGCTTACTGCTCTCTCCGCATGGTCTCATGATGGCTTGAAGCACTTGGGTACCGCGATGAGCCCTCAGACCTGATGGAGTGGGGTCTTCCTGCTCTAAGGAGAGCAGCCAGAGCAGCAGAGCCTTCCTTGGGCATGGAAAGCCGTAGCTCTGGGTCCCTGCCCTCTCACAGGCCCCTCTGCTGAAGAGAAGGAGGCTTGGTTGCAGTGCAGAATGCGCTGGAGGCTCCTCGTGTTTCCATCCCAGCGCTCATCTGAAGGGGATCGTTTCGTGGTTGCGAGCACAGAGGTGTTCCAAGTCCAACCATCTGCATCTCATTCATTCCCTGCCTGGGACACGGCCGAATCCTGTTTATAGGAGCCAGGGCCTTGCACGTTAGAACTGTTTTTTTCCCTTCATTCTTTTCTTTACAGCACTGGGCTCGAGCGGAGCCGCGTTCCCAAAGCCAACGCGCGGCACAGTCCTGGGTCAGGCCCCATTGCCAGCTCATGGACCCAAGCGGGTCTGCAGGGCTGGCAACGGGCTTGGCATCACTCACCCAAGGGGACGACCCCGCTTTGTGGTGACCACACAAAAGAGGGTGCCTTGGTTTGGAGCCTTCCCCTGTTTCAAGCTGTAAGAGGCTTTAGGGACCCGCAGCATCCCCAGTCCTGCTCCCATATGGGGAGCAAGCACATTTCCCTGCATGGAAGTGCCTCAGCCCTCCTGCTTTCAGGGCTTTGCAAGCTCAAAGCAAGAGCACGGGACTGGAAGAAGGGTTTGTGGCTCCGGTTTCCCCATCTGGGCTGAGAAGGGTTGGGCAGTGGTTAATGGAAGGGTTTGGGATCCGAGGCTCTTCATTCCCCTGCCCAGGGCTCCGGGATGACTGCGGTTGCAGCTCCGGTGCTGGAAAATCACTGCCTGCAGCATGGCCAAGGCAGCCTCGGGCTGTCAATAGGTGGCTTTGAGAAACAACTCACCAACAAGGCTGAAAAGAAGGGAAATCTCTTTGCCGGAGAGGCAAACCGCTCAGTTTCTTGGGATAGGAAGGGCTCTGGAATGGTTCTTCCCGGCACAGCAGGGAGCAGCGGCGCTTTCCAAGAGCTGGGACCACGGGAGGCCCCATTGCAGCCGCCTCCTGGCAGCACGGGGATGGTTTCCATTCGGTGTGAACATTACAGGGGAGGTTGTGTTTCACGTCTTGCTGCTGGGGCTCTCTTCTCCAGCAGCCCCAGCCCCGTGTCCCCCCAAAGCTAGGCCTTGGAATAGAATAGGCGCAGTGTTTTCCAAGCTGCCTCCTTTGGAGCGGGCTCCTGTGCTGCCTGGCTCCTTCCCAAAGGAAATGGATATGCCTGGGTAATGTTTCCCAACCTGATCACCAGGAATGCTGCTCATTTTGCCCGGGACTTTCTCCCTCCTTTTCCCCTGCCTTCCTCCCTCCCGCTCTCCCTCTTCCTCCCTCCCAAAAGGAGGGATGCTCACCCTGTTCCCGAGCGGATGGTGATCCCATGTTTCCTCTTGCTTTGCAGGGGCGATGCTCGGGGGAGACCTGAACAACACAAACGGAGCCTGCCCGAGCCCTGTGGGTAAGTGAAGAGCCATCATCCCCTTTGGGCAAGTGCCCTTGGCTCAGTTTGCTGCTCCCTGCCTCAGTTTCCCCACATGTAACATAGGATTTTGCTTTGCCATTCGGCACCATTGGTTGATGGAGAAGTGCTAAGGGAAGATTCTGGTACATGGACCTCCTCCTTGTACCAAACCCATCAGCACCTTCACTGGAGCTGCTGGGTTCAGTAGGGAGAGCCTGGGGCCAGCATCTCCCATGGCTCTATGGGAGAGCTGCAAGCCAAGGGGCTGATGGAGGTGGCCACCGAGGACCATGATTTGGGCCGCTCTGGGTTTAGCTCCGGTTCCTCCCCTTGACCTCGGGTGAGTCACTTGGCACCTGATTCCTCCTTGCGCTTGGGCCCTATAAAGGTGTTTTACTGCAAGGCAAAAAGCTCATTAAGGTCCTTTCCACTGCGAGAGCCCCGGTGCTAACAAGGCTCAGACTTTGTGGCTTAGCTCCCCAGCTATAAAATGCTCTCATAATGCTCTGCCTGCACCGGCTGCGGGGCGAGCTCTTCGGGGCCAGCGCTTGCGTCGGTACCTCCCCAGCGCCAGCGCCGGCCCCTGGATCCTGCTGGGAAGCAGCTGCTGCTCCCGACACCGCTGCTGTGGGCTGCGGTCCAGGCCTTGGAGCAGAGGGGATGCAGCGAGGTGGAGGGGGAAGGCGGCCCCGCACCACTGGCCTGGCTCAGCATCCCCTCGGGGGCTCTTTGCGGTGCGGCTTCGGCACTGAGGAGGAGGAAGGAGCTCAAGTCCCATCGGTTGTGTGGATGGGGCCGGTCCAGGTGCAGCTCCGCAGCACCGGGGCTGCCCATCCCCTTCCCTGACACCGCAGCCTTGACCTTTTCCCTGTGCAGGGCAGCAGCCGTGTGAGCACCGGGGGGGGGGGGGGGGGCCCTTCAAGGAAACCCCTCCGGG
>NDXB01022234.1:7652-45028 GCA_002631895.1 Agapornis roseicollis
TTTTTTTTTTTTTTTTTTGTGGCACAGAGAAAAAGATAAATTTGCATGGCCTTTTTAAAAGCATTAAATGCTTGTTTAGCATTGCTTGACAGCTTTGTGGAATACTTAGTTGTCTGCGGCACCTTTGTCTTAGCTTGCTTTTTTTCTCTCTGATTTCCTTAGTTCAGATCTTCTGATTATTTTCAATAAATAAAGTAGAGGTCTTACAGATTCAATCACACTGCAAGCCTCTCTGGTGCTGGAAGACAGTATACATGAGAGAATTAAAGATACTGGTGCAATTATGTGCATGGTATCGGAATTAATGTTCATAGTTAATGGCATTTCCTAATGTTTAGCTAGTTATCTTTGCAACCTTTATGATATACTTTCATTATAGTGTTTGGAATGTAAATCAATTCCCATGGATTTATATTGACACATACTTAATCTTATAGTTAGGTCACTGAGATAAGTATATTTTCACACTTTCGCTGAGCATACTAAGATAGAATTTTACAATGGAGGACTGTAAAAAATATTATTTTTGGCAAAAGAAATCCTAGTATTTGCTGATTTAAGAATCAAGAATGGGATGAGATCTGTGATCCTTTAAGTACTAGCACTTTAATAATCAGACCTATTCACTTTTATAAAATGGATTTCATGCTTTAGAAATGCATTTCTGTAAAGCTGTTGTGCGCGGGGAAGGGAGAGGTTATGGCTGATAACATTGGCAATAAAAAGAATATAAGTCCCAATCTCATGATTAACAGCACTCAAACAATACAGTTTATTCAGGAAAGGGTTTCTGTGGCAGCAGAAGAGCTGTAGTTCCCTTGCTACAGCATTCAAATTGTCCTTTCACATGTTGTGTGAGAGAGTAAGTAGTGAGGAACTCATTTTCATTGTCATCAGTCTTGCATTTAAAAGATTACATCACTTCTATCTATCTAATTTTAGCGCTGTCAGTGAGATTAGTCCATGTATGAATGCTAACATCTCTTAAATTGTACCAGTGCTGACATTTAAAGGAAATCAATAAAAGTGTTCCTCAATGCAGCATATTTTGATGTTCATATTTGTCACCAAAGTTTTAGAGTTGTAATTACAACAAAATAACTGTGGTCAAAGAAGTTAACATTTTAATGCATGCATGATAATTTATGGCAGATGCAAAATTAGATCAAAATATAATTCTGATAGAAGATTTTAAAACTAGCTACTCTTCTATTAGTGGTGTAGAGCTTGCCTGAGAAAACCCCCCTAATGTTGGTTGTGGGCATGTTTTATATTTTGGCATTGCTGGAAAGAAAGCCCTGGCTCACATCCACATGAATAGTTAAACAGTTACTTATAGTGAGGACCAATATTATATTTATATTATTCCTGAGTTACTGTTGAGTATATTCTAAAATGAAGCTAGACTTTGATAGTATAGTATGTCCAGCTTTTGTTTTTAAGGGCTCTCTGCACTCTGCTACTATTGAATAAATAGATATTGAAGTAGTCCTTTGAATTTTCAGCTCTGGAAGGAGGTTCTTGGGCTACAATAGCATAAAATAAAGGAACTTTAAAATCTGGCATAAAATGCATCCAAAATATGTGTTTCCATGTGCCCACACATGTAATCCACACAGAAAGAAAGCATAAGTATGATTCTGAATTTTATCATGTATACCTGATTGCTTTTTCTATCTAGTTCTCATAGGCTATTATCAAGGAGAATCTCTAATATTCCTGACTTTTTATTTAATTTTTAATGCAGTTTTTAAATTGCTCTTAAAGATTAAAAGATGTTTTATTCCCTAATGCAGAATTTTATTCTTTCTCTCCTACCCTATCAAAAAGCATTCACACAAAAATCTTTCTAGAGTATGTACCGGGTAATATTCTGGCTACCATTGGTGAAAGGTATAAAAGAACTTTACAGGTTTAGAGTATTTATGGCAAAGCTTGAGGCAAATTCTAGAAACACTCCCCTGACATATGAGAGTATAAATTAGTGCTAACTCACTGTGTCTTCAATTTAATGCGTATTGTTCCCTACCCCTTTCTTATTGGCCCCTGTCATCTTAGACTCTACATAATTAAAGTACCTTTCTTTGTAAGCATCCTGTTTCAATCACAACAGGATCTAACTGTGAATTGGACAAGAATGCTTAAAGCATGCCTGAGTGGCATTGGTACCCTGTGCTGCTTTTTGTTGCAGGCAATCAGGGAGTGGCTTAAATAAAGAAACGCAGTCTTCATTTCAAGAGTTTTTGGAGATGCCAGCATAGAACTGCAATGTTTAATCCTTCCTTAAAGCCTCAGAGAAGTGGAAGCAACATTTTTCAAGACTAAAGTCTTGTTGGGATTATCTGAGGACTGATATAAATCACACACCAGACTTTCACCTAAATTTTGTTTAAAAGTAGCAGGTTAGCCATTACTGGCAGGATTGCATGCCCATACACTGAAGTTAATGACTCCCTGAAGACTCCTTAGACTTTCTTTTTACCTATTTTTTTTTTTTAATAGGTGGAAGAATGTGTTCTGCATTTTTGATATTGCAAATTGCAGAGGTTTTTCTTGACAAGGTTGTTGGGGTGTTTTAATACATAATTCATCTTTCTATTTTAATTTTAAAAATTAATATCTCTAGTTTGTAGTGATTAAAGATCCACACCTTCCTACTGTATGTTAAATAAGTTATCATCCTGTGTTCCCTAAGAAGGTGCAAAGGCCTGTCGACCAGGAAGCAGGGCAAGCCAGCTTTTTTATTTTTTTTTTCTTTTTCTTTTTTTAATTGAGATGGTTCATCAGGTGGAGGAAAAATAATGAATTTATTTTATATTTATTTACATTGAATTATGTGCTATAAATTTACCATATTGTAATTTTATTTTCTAGAAAAAATTAGAAGACTTGAATGCTGACTGGAAGGCAATAAACCACTTAATTCAACAACTAAAGGAAAAGCCAGCATTAGCAGCATTTGGCCTTTTCCCTTCAGGTGTCTGTAAGTGCTTCAGTATATACATCTTTTGAAGTTAATTACAAGTCATAGAGTTAAAATGAAAATGGCTAGAGTCCATCTAACTTCATTCTGCATCCTTAAAAATGTCACCTTTAGCTTGTAAATGGAAGCTGTGCTAGTGTGAAATTCAAGTTGGTATTTCTATTCTGTGTAATGTGTCCCAGAAGACAAATTAGATTATGTTATTGATGAAAAGACTGGAGCATGCTTTTCAGATTATTACTGTTTCAAGGTCTTGTTTCTTTATTCTATGAAGAGGTGAGATGGGATTTTGACTTTCTAAGTATATTCATGGGGGAAATGCTAGGAAGGGAGAAGAATTATTTAAATTAAAAGATGTTACAGGTCAAGTGGATATAAATTGCTCAGAGACTAAAATTCTGAAATTACTTTTTGTGATAAGGCAATGAACTGAGACTGTTTCAGGACAAACCTTATGTATTCATAGAGAAAGGTGTATGATAACATGATAAGAGTAAACCTGCAGTTAAACTTTAAGTCTGTGATGTCTTGAGTTCATGAATTCACAAGAGACTTGATCTGCACTGATTTTAAATTCTTTTTAGACAATATTTATATTAGATTCTTCTCATATCTGTTTTCACCTGCTTGTTCCCTACAAAGAGTGCAAACTCATTTTTATCTGCTTGATAAATGGATTTTGTTTCCCACTGCTTTTCTTTGAACTGTAGTGAATAAGTATGGATAGAAAAGAAATGTATGATGAAAGTACTGGGTTATCTGAGTTTCTAAAGTCTCAATGATTCTTTGCTTGATATTGAACCATTTCAGTTGCTTGGATTGAAGAATGTTACTCCCCTGTACACTTTGGAATGCTGCTCACCAGATGAGGGAGCAGAAAGAAATCCTTCTCCCCCAAGCTCCTTGTCACATTGCCTGTAACTCCAGCTATAATACAGCTACAGTAATCACCTGGGATTTGATTGCTTGTAGGATGTTGATCTCTCTTGCTTTTAACGTTTTAATGGGTAGCACACAAGACAACCTGAAATTGAATTCTCTGCCTTCTACAAGTGACCCTCTAGAACAGCAAAGTAGAAATTATTTTTTTCAGAGAAGTAAATAGTTGTACTGTATAAACAGAATCTAGAATATTCAGTACCAGAAGAGAGTCCAACTTCTGTCAGAATAGCATATATCAAGCAAAATAGATATCTTCCTTATGACATGTTAAATCTTACTAAATAGGAACTATAATTTTGTTTTAGTCAATTAGAATTGCTGCGGTTCCAGTGTCAATAATTTAAACTTCTAAGAAGTGTGAACTACCACTAGCATTTTTTTAAAACTTGTAGTGCAGCATTATTCTCGCTTTACAGGATTTTGTTCTAAGGCTTACTGTAGAAATTCATGTAATGGCTTGGGGGAACTGAAGGAGATGTGTAATCATTTTTTGCTGTGCTGGGTCAATAAACTTGCTTTAGTTTTCTGTGTAAGCAGGTTATGTCAGATTCCAGGGGGAGGGAGTGTTGGTGAACCGTGTGTCTGCTGTTACAAAGGAAATGGTAATAGCAGAACAAGAAAGACCACACAGTAGTAGTACAATAATTTCCTATAGTAACTTACCTTTAGTTGGAGAATTGCAAAATTATTCATTTACCTTAATTCAAGATACAGGCTCTGACTACTAACGTTTCTGAGACCCATGAGATGGAATTATACACACAGAAAGTGAAAGCACAGGTATTCTATAAAGGATTAAGCAGGAATATTGATTTCCTTGCTGTTGCCAAGAGCACTAAAAATTTGAACCTGTGCTTGTAACACTAATTCATAATTTTTCTTTATTTGAGTCAGTTTACTGCAATCACATTATAGATGTATCATTACAGAACTGTAGAGTTTGGAAGGGACCTAGGGAGACATCTATTCCTCTTGCTCAAAGCACAGTCAATTAGTGCAGGTTGCTCATGGTTGGATCCATTCAGGTTTTAATTGTCTTCGAGGACGTATACTCCAGAACCTATCCAGGCAACTTGCGCCAGTGTTGAACCACTCTCAGAATAAAACAAATAAATTTTACGGTATTTCAGTTTTAGCATGGTGCCTCTGGCATCACTGAAGAGAGTCTGTCTCTGTCTTCTTTACTCCACTGCTCAGATATTTACACACATGGATATGATCTCCCTGAGCCTTCTCTTCTACATCTGCAAAGACAGAAAGTGCTATGTGTTACTAAAACATTTTTGTATTTAATTTAAAAAAAGAGGGGGTTGGAAATTTAATGTCATGGGTTTTTTCATGGTATACTCTAAGTTCTGTAGTTATTTTAGCCATTTACATTATAGAAAATTTGATGGACTTGCTACTGATTATCAGGGACCATGCTTTGTGTGTATAGAGACTTAAATTGGCTATGGGAGAGCTAGCTTTAACCAAGCCTGACAAACTCAAATAATGAAAGGTAAAAAAAAAAAAAAAAAAATCAAACAATTACCTCAGGAAAGGTAATTGTTTTTAAAGAAAGATGCAGAAAAATAATTTTGGAAGGACTCTGTGAAGCAATGGCAGTATCTCTTGTTGATAATTATTCCCTTCCTGAGTCTCTAGAGACTTTTGTGAACATCAGAATTTAATAATGTTGGCATCTGTGTTTGAGACTAGGGAATGAAGATGTAATTGGCTAATCTCTACTGCCCTGTCAGGTATCATTTGGTGTAGTCTGGCTACAAGAACTCAGCCAGAGGGTCTTACTAAATATAGTATCTGGTGACTGTTACAAAGGTAAGGGACCCTGCTTGTAATTATTTCAAGGTGTGTGTTTTATACTTTCTTTGGCAGAAGAAACACTAAAAAAAGTCCTTAGTATCTCATCAGTCCAGTGTGCCCTTGGCATAATGAACAAGAACTAGTTTTACAGCTTGAAAAATGTACTTAGCTGAAGGGTATGCCAAAAACCTTAGCAAAGATTGACTTCCAAAACAAGATGATTCAGGAAGGAAATCACACTTGCTATCTGTACTTGAAATAGTGTGAATGTGTCTAGCCAAATACCTTGATGCATTGCTAAGCCAGTGGTTTGAAAATGTTATAAGCAGAGAGAAATGAAATTTTGAAATGTTCTATTACAGGAGGAACAAATTTTAATAATATCGTTAGCAATTATGTGACTTCTAGTATACTGAAGTGATGCCATGTACTTTCTTAATAAGTTAGTTAAAGTTATATAAGGCTTTGTAACCCCATGTTAATGCATTGTGGGGTGGGAGACATTCCTGACTTCGGTAGAAGACATTTTCTCTTTACCTTCCTTCAAGCAAGACATTAGTGAAAAATTTTGGCTACTTTCAGTTAGGACTATACTTAAAAAATAAAATGTCTTTTATGTATTTATTTTAAATCATGCTATACTTGAAGTTACTGAAACTTTAAAAATAGCTGTGAATGGATAGAACTGAAAATAGTTTGTCAACTAATTTTACATTTTGCATGTGCAGCTAATAAAACTGAGACTGGTATGTTATATTTGCACTCTTCCAGTTTGCTTAACTTATTCAGTGAACAGTACTTTGTGTGCAATCAATTTCAGTTTTCCTCTGAATTTTTATACGTTTTTGTCTTTCTTATGCCTGCTCAAATGAAACAGAAAAATATATGACTCTGAAATGAAGAAAAATGTAGAGTGTTTGTGCCAATTACAATGGTAAAATTACATCTGAAAATAAGTAGAATTTGTCCTTTTAAACCTCACAAGTTATCAGTTTAATTTTCAACCAGTTTGTAGCAGACCTAAAAAAACAGATTAAAAAAAAAGGTTTTGTTTTAGAAATTGTAGCAGAGTTAGAGATGCATTTGGCCGAAGAGCTTTATATACATTGTTAGTTATTGTATATTTAATGCAAAGAATTTGAAGAACACTAATGCTGTACCGTCAGAACTCATAGCACCAGCTATGATCTTTAGGTGTCTTCTTCAAATACATACAATCAAAGCTCTAATGTACTTTCAGTATCATTTGTTCTGGGAGTAGAAGTCAGAGACTGCAGGCACAGAGACAGAGATGGGCTTCCATGTACAGTAGCAGGCAGCTTTTCAGGATTTAGAATTAATGAGAGAGAATGGGAGAGGAGTGATGCATTGAGTACATTAGAAGCAAGCTGTAACTTGACCAGATGATTTACCCAAAAGATGATTTAACCAGTTGGGGCATAGAAAAAATATTCACAAAGCCAACTGCAGAGTTTATACCTTGAGTTTTTGGGTTTTGAATTGAAAAAGTGATATTTGTGAATCTGGGGAACTAGGGACAACAGAATTTCATTTGCATATCCTTTGATGCTGAAGGACTGCATCCTAAGGTATGTTTCATTCTGCTTGGGAAAGTTTAGCTTGCCTCCATGAAAAAAGTCCCCACTTGGACTAGTCATGATGCTTTGTTCTACACACATAAGATCTTATAAAACAGTTCCTGAAGAATATTACTATTGTTACTATCTGAATGCGTGTAACACTGTGGCTTAATACAACTGAAATTAATACATACTTGTTGGAATGTAATATAACATAAGACACATGTACTAGTGCTACTAAAATTATGCAATTTATTAGACCAAAAGTTTTAGAGGAAAATTAGCAGCAAACAAAAGCCTGTATAAAATAACATAATGTTTAAAACTAATACCTAACGGGGGTCTACAAGAATGCTAGAGGAAGACTTTTTACAGAGGCATGCAGTGATAGGACAAGGGGGAATGGCTTTAAACTGAAAGAGGGTAAGATTCACATTAGATAATAGGAAGGAATTCTTCACTATGAGGGTGGTGAGGCACTGGAACAGGTTGCCCAGAGAATCTGTGGCTGATCCATCCCTGGCAGTGTTCAAAGCCTGGCTGGATGGGGCTTTGAGCAATCTGCTGTAATGGGAGGTGTCTTTTCCATGGCAGGACATTTGAAACCTTCCAACCTACACCATTCTATGATTCTATGAAAATCTAGCAATCTCAGAAGCTGAAAGGGGCTTGGTAGTGCTAGTGTCTGTATTTTATGCACCTGGAATTTTCTTTTCATACTAAATGTATAATTGTGTGATCTAGTATTTTATATTAATTCTTAGATAGGCAGATGTACTTACTGGACATAGCGGTACCCTGCATATTGAAGACTGCCCTGCTAAATATCTGATATGATACTTGGTTAAATATTTCCAGTGGGGATGAAGAATGTTTTGGTTTTGAAACTATATGTGTTGAAATCTATTCATTCTATGGATTTCCAAGTAGGATCATGTGATGCCCCACTGCCTCTTTAATAACAAACAAATCATTTATTTTTGAGAGATATTCAAGAGACACTGAAAATATGTAATAAACAAAATTGCAATAACTAGCTTTGGGCAAAAAAGCACAATAGATGCTATCTTCTTTTTTGTAGTATTTCCATAACTAGTGTGCTCTGAAGCAGCCACTGTTTATATATTATGAACAGTACTTGAGTGAATGCATATGATATAGTTCAGAACTGTGGGTTTTGTCAGATTTTCCAAATGCTAGTCTTAAAAAATTCTCGTGCCTTTCATTATATGAACCTAAAAAGATAACAATATGTGTATTCAGATGGTAAATTAAAAACAAATGTACAAATCAGATAGAGTGTCTGTATTGTTTATAGCAGCTGGTATCATATAACTGAGACCAGGAATACTCACAATAATTCCTAGGGGAAAACTGAATGATCTGGGGATGTGTGCTTCTACAGTATTTTCAAAACTAATGCAAACATGTGTTGATACTTAAAAATACATTGCACATAACATTCTCCATTTAAAAATAACACTGCTATTAGCTATTAAAATGCCTGTCTGGAGGACATGGTAGGTATTTAAATTTGCAGAATCATTCTCCACAGAGTTGAACATTTAAAAAGCCACAGCATGCATCTCTTGTGACAAGTAGTTCCACACTGAATTAGAATGCATTTTACCACCAGTAGCCCATTTTAGTGCACATTAGTTTTAGGACACCAGTAAATAAGACTGCTAGCATGAGAGTTGTAACAGAAAGAAATATTATTTCTAATAATGTCCATGCCTAGAATAAGTACATATTAAATCTAAAAGATACGTCTACTTTTAATATTAGCTATAATTAAGTTTAGGTAAACTTTCACTAGAACAAAGTGCAAGAGAGAAAATTAGTGGGAAGCAAGGCAGTAAGGACATATCATAAAGAATACCTTGAGTTCTTTAATCAGTGGAGAGCAGTAAGAGTAGGCTCTTGCTTAAACCAGCTGGCCTGGAAAAGGTTGCTCACTCTTGTATAAAGTGAATCGTATAAAGGAATAGATTGTTGTCTTTACCTTTTCTTTTGGTTGTTTTTGGATGAGGGAATAAAAAATAGTTTACATAAATAGTTATAATTGTATTGATTTTGAATAATTTTAATTTACAGTAAAAAGGTTCTCAGTTGCCAGCCTGAGTTAATACTATTATGTGTACATTGCCATATATCTAGTTTCCCCACTATGTGCAGAAGAGAAGTTGCCTGCTTATTCTATCTGATTTTCCTTTAGAAGCCTTTTCACTTCTGCTACATCTAATAGAATATGGAATATGGCACAAAACTGAATGTTAGCATTTGATTGGAGATTTTTCAAGGTCAGGACCCGGTTTCACAAGCAGCTCTATTTGTCAATGCAGCTGACATCAGGCACAAGCTAAAGACAAACTTGTCTAATAAAGCTTTCAGATTCAATTTTCTCTCCGCATATAGCTTCAGGAATCTCTGGAGGTCATTCACAGCATGTGCTGCAACACCAACAGGGAGTAGTAATGAAAAGAGCCTGGATAAAAAGCTGACACTATGCCTTCAGAGCTCTGTGAATAAAAACATAATAAGCAAGTTTATAAACGTGAATCTTTATAATTCTCAGAATATATATCTTTTGAATGGTGTGGCCAGCAGAAACAGGGAGGTTATTCTTCCCCTGTACTTGGTGCTGGTGAGGCCACACCTTGAGTACTGTGTCCAGTTCTGGGCCCCTCAGTTTAAGAAGGACGTGGAAATGATTGAGCGCGTACAAAGGAGGGCAACGAGGCTGGTGAGGGGCTTGGAGCACAAGCCTTATGAGGAGATATTGAGAGAACTGGAGTTGTTTAGCCTGGAGAAAAGGAGACTCAGAGGTGACCTTATCACTCTCTACAACTTCTTGAAAGGAGGTTGTAGACAGGTGGGGGTTGGTCTCTTTTACCAGGCAGCAACGGACAGAACGAAAGGACACAGCCTCAAACTGCGCCAAGGAAGGTACAGGTTGGATGTTAGGAAGAAGTTTTTCACAGAAAGAATAATAAAATATTGGAACAGTCTGCCCAGAGAGGTGGTGGGGTCACCATCCCTGGATATATTTAAAAAGAGACTGGATATAGAACTTGATGACAAGGTTTAGTGGAGGTGTAGGGCATGGGTTGGACTTGATGATCTTAGAGGTCCCTTCCAACCTGGTGATTCTGTGATCTTGATCTTTATATCATATCTTGATGTGAGGGTTTGTTTCTGGATTACCTGACAGGTGAAAAATACTTGTAAAATATATCTATGCCACAAAAGCCTTTTGTAAATCAAAAGAAAGAAGGTTACACCTTTGTATTTAACATCCTATTTCAGTGGTCTTGCAGTAGGTTACTCTTTGCAAGTATCTGTAATAAGGTGTGACAATGCAGTTTACAAAGGGAATGTGGTCTTCTACTTCGATTTTTTTCAGGGCTCAGTTAACTAAATAAAACTTAGTCTCTGTTACCACTCAGAATTTTAGTTATACCTATGATGAAATGTAAATCAGAAAGTGAAATAAGGAGTGGACTGCTTTGTTGTTATTAAAGACAATATGGAATATTGGTCTACTTTTCTATAACAAGTTGTTGAAAGTGCAACTGTCAAGATTTATGATGTAAGAAAGATTAATGCTGTCATCACTTTTTCAAGGGACCTCATTCACCTATTCTAATTTTAAAATATGATCTGGTATTTTCTTCTGAGGACCAGGCTTTACAGCTTGTTGTCTTTCATTTAGTTTCTTGATCAATACTTAGAAGCAGTAGGATATACAGGATTCAGTTTTAATAGATCCCATGAAATATAAGTGATAGCATACTGTAGAATTCATCAGACTATTACTGAAAATCTATACCAGGTGAGAGTGCAGAAGTTATAGTTGGTCTTTTTTACATGGCTTGTGTAGCACGGATCAGGAAGGAATTTAATTAATATTATTTTTTTCTCTAGAATTGTATTCAGTATATGCTGCAGTATCCAATATTAGTAATCTTCAAGAAATGTGGCAAGAACACAATTTTATCATTTTTAAAACAGAATCAAGAATTTGGATTAGTTCACTATGGAATATACAGAAAAAGGGATTCTCAGAGTTCCTAGCAAAAGAAGTACCCATAATAAAATGGTACTTTGTGCTCCTTTTCAGTTTTTCTACCCCAGTTTCTAGCTTTACATCACACTTTTTTCCACATTCTTTAACCCTCTCCGTCAACCACCTCTCTCCCTCCTTTTTGTTAGAGTAACCTGAATTATTATATATGACTCTCCAGATAACATGGGCTCGCAAATAGCAGGAATCTCTTTCCTGTTTTATTTTAAATAGTAATTAGGTCTATTGGCAACTATGTTGTGTGAAAATCTCTTGATTTCATAGAATGATAGGAAGTAATACGTCATTCTGCACACAGTCCTCTTGACCTGTCTGCTTTTCTTTCTTGACCCCAACCATTCTGTGATTCTATCACTTGTCTTTTTAAAAGAGCAAACTAAGTTTACTTCTGCTTTCAGAACAGTGCTCAGTGCCATTGTGGTCATATCCTACTGAGAAATACAATGGCTGACATCCTCCCTAATATTTCTGTGGTGACTGGAGCTGCCACAGAGTTAGGTCTGCTCCACAGAGAAACAGCCAACCAAAGAGTGGTTCTAATGCTTCTGCTCTCATGAGAGACCATGAGATGATGAAAAACAGACAGACTTGTTCCATAAACTGTAGAAGACTAAAATGAGGAAGAGGTGGCACATGAAAAACTCTTCTACTCGAGCTAGAAAATACTTTAGTCTTGTTTATATGAAACTTGTCACTGAAATATCAGACTATTGCTTTTGATTATATCAATAGCAGGGAACATCAGTATTGGAGATATGCAGGTAGATATTTGCATTACTGATACATTCTTCAACAATAGATTGGTTGTCAGATGACACTTAAGCACCCAAAGGCAGTTCTCCCTAAGCTGAAACTAAAATAGCTAGAAGAGCAACAGAGATCAGTTTGACCTGAAAAGTAAGCATTATATATGTTTTCATGGGAAAACTTGATGAGTGTTTCACAAAGTAGTACAAAACAAGATATTTTAACGCGTCTGATAAAAGAACAGATGATTTGAGGAATTACTTTGTCAAAAGCAAAGTGGCAGTGACTATGTTGCCTTATGTAACTTTCAACAACTGATTTTTGTTCTGCAGACCTTTTCTCTCCAAGAATAAGGGTAGACACCAATTTTTTTCATGAATGCTGTAGCACTGTTAAATTAGCTACTAACTGTATTCTGATTATTTCAAAGCTTTTTCAAACATGTTCTGGGTTTTAGGGTTTTTTTTGTGTTTTTTTTTTTTGGGGGGGGGGTTTGTTGTTTTAGATTTGTTTTGGTTTTTTTGTTTGGTTTAGTTTCTGTTTTGTGGGGTTTTGGGGGTTTTTTTTTTTTTTTTTTTTTTTGGGGGGGGGGTTTGTTGTTTTAGATTTGTTTTGGTTTTTTTGTTTGGTTTAGTTTCAGTTTTGTGGGGTTTTGAGGGTTTTTTTTTTTTGTTGTTTGTTTCTCTTTTTAACTACATGATACATAAAATTTTACTGGCTTTTTGGTATTCTGTATCAGTGTACAATATTTTACACTTTTGTCTTCAGAGTTTGTGTTGACTAGGGTAGCAATTCATGCCCGTTGCATCAATTGTAGATCCTACCAAATTAGAAGAGATGATTTTTCATGAGACTGTAAAAGTTGGAGCTGCTGGCAATGTGTATTTTTCCTAACATAAAGAGCTGGGAAAAGCTGCCAAAATTCAGTTGTGTGCTAGTAGTGGTACACTGGAAATGTAAATTGTTGTCATATGAATTGACATCCAATTGAAAGCTGCATACTAAATCAAGGAACTCGTCACTTTTACAGACAAAAGGAATAGTGAGAGGTGCTTGAATTATTTGTGACAGATGTTGTGACAACGTTTTTTATAAGGCAAGTATGTGACAAAATTTGATGGAACACCACAAATGCGGTAGTACAAAACATTAGTTTTCGTGAAACCCTTTTGTAACAACTGCAACAACTCCTTACAAAAAAAAAAGACTCTTATCCTTTGGAAGAAAAATAAATGCTTTCGATAGGGATACAAATAATACTGCCTTTAAAAAAACACCACAGAAAAAAAAGACTGTTTTCAAAAAAATAATGCTTGACTCCTTGAACTGAAACTCTTTGGACTGCCCAGAAATTATTATGTATGTTTTCAGATATTAAGGAGCTCAATCAGGAATGCAGGAATCAATTACTGAAAACACCCATGGGGTGGAGGCGGGTGGGATGGCAGGAGAAGAGTAAATAAAGAACAATTTTTTTTGTTTCATTTTTAAAATATTAATTTAAGAAACAGCAAAAGTAATATTATGAGATTGTTAAAAAACAAATAAAACCAAACCAAAACAAAAACAAATAAAAAAAAAAAAACAACCACCCAACCAACTTGCTTACTCAAAGTGTTTTAATATTACCAAAGAGTAACAACACAAGGAGTCTGCCCTCTACTTCAAGAAATCCTAAAACAGTCTGGAACATTTCCCTCCACACTTCCTTTAGTTCAAGAGCCAATCAGATAATTTTATCTTTAAAAACCCAAACATAGAAGTAGTCCTCATGTGACAAATAACTCCATTGACAGTATTGTGGCATATGCAGATTATTGCTGTGTTTTACAGTGAAAATAGTTTTAAACTGATTGTTAGCATCATGGATCTCTTTGGGAGTCAGTGTTCCTGCAGTATAAAGTTTGAAGTGTTTCTGTTCCTCAGAAAATTCCCTTGACATAATGCCTTCTTAAAGTTTCCTCTTAAAGTTCTAATGAAAAATGTAAAGTTTTTATGTCTATAAAAAGGAAAAAAAGTCCATTTGTCATCCTGAAACGTGAAAGGAGGTTGTAGTGAAGTGGGGGTCAGTCCCTTTGCCCAGGTAATGAGCGATAGGACAAGAGATAATGGCCTCAAGCTGCACTAGGGGAGGTTTAAGTTGGATATTAGGAAAAATTTCTTCACTGAAAGGGTGATCAGGTATTGGACAGGCTGCCCAGGGCAGTGGTGGAATCATCATACCTAGAAATGTTAACATGTAGATTAGGCCCTTAGTGACATGGCTTAGTGGTGAGCTTGACAGTCCTGGGGTAGCAGTTGGACTTGATGATCTTAAAGGTATTTCCAACCTAACTGATTCTTTGGATGTTCTTAACTGTTTTCTTCATTGTCAAATATAAAACTCTTTATCTAGGAGATTAAAATATTTGCAACAGGCAACCACAAATGAATGTAATTAGTGTAATTTAGTCAAAACCTTGTATTTACCTTATGAAGAAAGTATTTGTCCAAAATTTCCATGTGATAATCGATATAATAAATATAAAAATCTTTTAAGGTACAGTATGACTTCACCTTATTTTATGCAAAACGGTATATGCAGTTTGAGGCTCTGTAACCTCTCTGCCTAGATATGTGAAATCTTCCACATTGAAAGAATACACTAAATGAGAAATGAAATCTAGTAGAAGAGGATATGATTCACATCCACAGTAAGAAATAGCAGGTTTAAGTTATTACTTATTAATTTTATTTAAGCCAATCTGAATTCCCTACTTCAAGTTTTTCGTCTTTCCCTTTTAAAATATGTTAAGCATGCCTAAGGGAAGACTCAAATCAGTAATGAAAATAGAGGATACAGGGCATAGGCAAACCAGAAAGAAATTGTGTCTCTCTGCTGCATGTTTCCTGGCATTTCTTATTGCAATTAAGAAACAAGATGATTGGAGGAGGGGAGCAAACACAAGCATTTCTGATTATTCTCACTTTTGTTGCAATAAACAAGGTATATTAGCCTTAACATAAGATCAGTTTATATTATGCCAGTATCTCAGTACTTGAATCAACTTCTACATTTGTAAAAATAACTCTAGCAGTATCCAAAAAATGGTTAATTTTGCTTTAGAAGAAAAATTGGTACTACAGGTATTTGTTCAGCTAATATTTAAACTACAGAATAGAAAGAAGTAACAAACACAATCATGTCATATATAGCTTGCATAAATAAAGTTTATAGAAGAGGAAGATTTTTAAATCTTCACCACTACATTGTCTGTACTGGAGTTTGTTTTTTTTTTTTTTTTTTTGCTTGTGGCTTGGTTTTTTTCCCTATATTGACTTTTTTTAAAACGTTATACCAATATTGCAATGAGTGGTGATACTAATTTGCAAATTTAGTGGTGACACAAAAATTTCAGAATATTGCTTTCACCTAACTTTTAAAGTATGTGTTAATAGTTTAGTCTTGATATTCTAATCAGTGATACTGCTACAAATGGAATGTAGAACCACCATATAGCTAGTATATGTAGGGTACTTCTGATACCTATTTTTAGTTTCAGTGTCTGTTTAATTCTTACACCCACTAGAAGTGATCCATTCATACCCTACCCTTTGCTTTTCAATTTTTAGTGGGCCCATCAGTCATGTTGAACTTTGCCTAAGGAAAGGTTCACAAGGAATACCATGACAATGTTCTATTATTAAAAGGAGACTAAACTGCAGAGCAGTTTATCTTTCAGAAAGGTTTGAATAGAAAAATAAGTTCAATCAGAGCAAGAGGTATTAATGCTCCCTCAGTTTACAGATATATATTAAAATCTTTGGTATTATATTACTTACCCCTATTTGAGTCATAGTCTATCTAGCATAGAGTACTGCAAATTTAAAGCTTTTTCTGCCACATGTAGAGTAGTTCATTGAATGTTTACATATGCTGTTCTAGAATTATTTAATGTATTATCTTCAGTCTTAGCTGCTTTGCTCCCAAAGTGTTTTCTATTCTCATACTATTTCCAATTTGGGTTTTAAAGAGTGTTTGTAACTGAGAATATAGCTTTACAGGTTGCCTCAGGTTGGAAGGGACCTCTGGAGATCATCTGCTCTAACCTTTCTACTCAGCAGGCTACTCAGGATTGTTTCCAGGCAACTTTTGAGGATTACCAAGGATGGAGACTTTACAACCTCTCTGGAAAATCTGTAGCTGTCACCCTCACAGGCAAAAAGTGTTTCCTGATATTTAGAGGAAACCTCCTGTGTTTCAGTTTGTGCCCACATATCTTGACCTCATGGCCTGTGGTTCCCTGGATCCTCCATATTGTCCTTCTAGAAAATAGAAATGACATTTGCTTTACTGCAGTCTTAAGGCACTTCTCCCTGCCACAATGATCCATCAAAGTTTATAGAAGGGGGCTTTGCAATGACATCTGCACAGCTCCCCAACACTCATTGGTGCACCCCTGTCAGGGTACATGGATTTATGTATGTGTAGTTTGCTGAAGTATTCTCCAACTTTGTCCTCTTCTATGAAGGATTTTTAAAAAGTCGTAACATCTCTACACGGAAATGTTCTTGAACTGCCACCAGTGATGGCAGTATTCTCATCAAATAAACCATTAGCATTCAATTTATAAGTATGTGGAATATGAAGGAAGTATTTACAGAAGCTCTTACTAACAACAGATCATAATCTTCACTTTCTGCTCTGCAACACTAAGTTAGCTTCACCTTAATACTATTTACATTATGATGCACAGAAGATTTATATCACTGAAATACTTAGTGTTTGCTAGAATCTTTCTATTTTTTCTGACAGACGGGGACATATGTTCTTTTTCCCATTGCAATCCAGTGTTTGTGAAAACAAGAGCTTTTCTTTACACTGCGTGAAAGGCATATCTAAACATCATTCTGTTGTGTTTGGAGAAATTTGGAAAAATGCATTGTACAATAAACAGCTTAGTCATGCTTCTACATATGAAAAGGAGGTGAGCAATAAAAGTCTGCCACACCTCTCCTACGACAAAGAAGGATAAGGATGAGAAAGCTGACACTTAACTTTCAACTGTAAATTTAAAGCTATGATGCTATTCATGAATAATAGTAACATATTAGAATCCATAACTTTTGTGGTTATTTTTCAAATATAGCACTACACATTCACTTGCGAATGCTTTTCTCCTAACAGTTTTTAACCTTGACTTTCTACTTTATTTTGCATCGCTAAGAATTATGGAGCCCTTAGTTTTGTTCCCTCTCTTCAATCCACTGCACATGCTATTTTATATCTAAACTTTAAATAGTAATCCCATAAACTCTCATCATATTTTTTTAACTGTATTAATCTAAATAGTATATAATTCATAATGACTTGTTAGTAATCATTCAGCGATAATTGAATATAAAGGAAGTTTAGGAACTTGTATTTCAAACTAATGGCAATAGCACATGACATGAATTTTCTCTGTTTACCAAATTAAGTACTGTTACCCATTTATACTCTATAAAAAAATACTATCTATGAAATATCCATGGTACCGTTACTAAGTAATCTTTCCTAGGAATTGTTTTTACTAAACATTCAAGGCTAAAAAGACAAACAGATGTTAATGTTCTATTCAAAGACAAAAAGATTCACTTTGAAACATGTTTTTTGTCTTTAAAAGCTTATTAAAATGTCAATTAACTGTTAGCTTAGAGATAAAACACTTAAAACCCTTAAAGGGTGCATGTTTTCCATATTTAGAGCTGTGTATGTAATTTTGTTGGCAATAACTTTTTGATCAACATGAAGTCATTATTGAGTTCATATCACCAGAAGTACTCCATCCTTGCTTTCAAATTTAAGTGTTGGTTTGTTTGTTTTTTTCTTTTTTTTCCTTAATAAATTGATATTATTTATTTCAGTTAATCAGAGCTGTGTTGCCTGCTGCAATTGTATTACTTTTCTTTCGGAACTACTTTGTAACCCAGAACACATAGCAGGTAGCTGTAGGCCTCTCTTCAAATAATATTATTGTCAGTGAGCACCTTGCATGGAAGGGTTGTGGTGCATGGGAGAACTTAATGTACTCTTTAGTCTATTTCCTTAACTTTGAAGGACAGACAGAAATAAGGCTATTCATTTATCACTGGGACAAGTCTAAGGAATACATCAGTCTCAGAACTGTCTTCCTAAAAATCTCTCAGGGAAGTCTACTTGGGGTTTAAGAATACGAGTGCTGGTAAGATGACACTGAGGATTTCCATGCCTGTGCCACATTGAAATCAGTGAAATGCTGGTTTGCCCACAGAGGAAATTTTGTTTTCTCACTAGAGAAGGCAATGTTGCTTATGTTAAAATAGTAAATTCATAGAGTAATGTTGTCTGTATATATGCCACAGGGTACAGGTATTCTTCCTCTGTTTTCCTTGGAGAGAGTAAAACACAGCCCGCTTTCCCTGACTAAAACAGAAGCAAACTTTAGTGGGTGTATGTCACTGCTATTTATTGTGTAAAGGATTTAAGGCTGGCATATGTCTTAATTGGCACTGCTAACCATGGAACTAAATCCCCAAGGGCCTAGACATACAAATTGAATTTAAATCTGCAGTTGCTGTGTAATTTCTTCTTTGTCAAAAAGTTTTGACCTGGTAGATGCAGTTACCTTACATAATTAAAACTTAAATACTACTTGAAACTTTCAGAAGGATAGTTGGGAACATTCTTGTGAACTGAGTGTGTTCTGCTTAAGGACTTTGGCTTGAAAAGAAGGTGTCAAAAGGGGTTTGAAGCTCTTGGGAGTGTTGTCATTCTTTCTGTCTATTCTGTTCCTGTTCAGTACCTAAGTAAGGAGTTTTATGTGTTCTGGATTGCCAGTGTAACCCTCTCTTGAAACACAACACTGAAATAGGCAGAATAAAATAAGGGGGGAAAAAGTGTGTTCCTGCAGTTGCTTTTCTTATTTCTGTATTTAATATTTTAATTTTAGTTTCATGGCACATTCCTGATATTTACTCTTAAAGTTTAACATTACAGATGATTTTCAAGTTGCAAAAAAATACCAATATGCTCTTGATTTTCATCAGGTGTGTTTCAAGAGCAAGGTGAAAATCACATCTAGTTTGGTGTTAGATTGTTTTTAAGCTTTTTGTTTGCTATTTTATAGTTTTGTGTTTTATTTTTCTCCTATTATGTTTCTATGTTGTTTCCTTTGCTAAACAGCAGAAAGTCCTAATAAGAAATTGCCTTAATAGCTACAGGTTGGTGTGGTTTAATGTGTATTGCTACTTTGAGGAGAGGGATAGGAGAGAAGATGGCTTCTACCACCAAGTGTGAAAGCATGCTACCTAATAGTGTTGTGCTGCTCTCTAGGCAGTAGAGACCTTCTTGGGGTATTATGCACCATTCACTATTTAAGCACCTGCTTCCTATCTCCAAACTCAGGAGTAGGGGGGTTTGGGTGAGTTTAGGGGGCATGAATGCAAAAATTCAGACTTTGTACCATGAGTTGGAATTTGTTGCTTTTGGTAATGAGCTGAATCTTCTGCTGGAAGCCAAACTCAGCCAGTTATGTCTGTTAGTGAATGATAGGTTCAGTACATTGCCTTTTTATCACTGAATGTTCTCCCTGTTATCTTGGGCTAAATGTTATGGGCAAAATGGCATATAAGATCTAAAAAGTACAGTTAACAACTCAGCTACATCAGGAGTCATTTTGTGGGACTGACTAATCCCAGCATCACATAGTGGTTGAGGTTGGAAGGGACCTCTGGAGGTCACCTAGTCCAATCCCTCTGCTCAGGCAGGGTGGTCTAGAGGAGGCTGCCCAGCATCATGTTCAGAGAAGTTTTCAGTATTTCCAAGGATGGAGACTCCATAACTTCTTTGGGAAAGCTATGATGGGGCTCAGACATACTCACCTGAAATGTTTCATGACATTCAGCAGGAACCGCATGTGTTTCAGTTTATGTCCATTGCCTCTTGTCAAAGGGCATCATTTTTGCACCTTCCTTTCAGATATTTAAACATGTTGATGAGATCCTCCCTGATTCTTCTCTTTTCTAGGCTAAACATTCCCTACTCTTTCAGGCTTTCCTTGTATGAAAGATGCTTCAGTCCCTTAATCATCACTACAGTAGCTTTGTAACTGTCTTGTGTTGGGGAGCCTAGAACTGGACACAACACTCCAGATGGGGCATCACTAGTGCTGAGTTAATTTCAGCTTTGTTTGCGTCATTTAGCTAAAAAGAAATAGAATAGGACACAAAATATCTGGAGTTATTTCAAGACAGATAAGAGAATACCTGATGAGTACAGCTTATTAATTATTCACATCAGTGCAAAAATATTTAAAATAAAGTAAAAGAGTGAAGGAAAGAGATCCTTTAGGGTTAATTCTTTTGCTTTTGATATTAAAACCTGCCAGTCTTTAACTGTAGAAGATGCTCTGTTACAGCATTGTGAAGTTACAAATAAAACCTTACAAACCTTTCCATGTCAGGGGTTGGTGCCATAGTCAGGGGTTTGGGTGTCTTGAACACAGGACCCAAGTCAGTAGGCCAGGTCTACTGGGGGCTGATGGAGCTGGTTTGACAAAGAAGGGGAAGAGCAGTTTTGGTAGGAGGCTTGCCAGGCTGGTCAAGGATGCTTTAAATTAGATGTTTTGGAGGAGAGGGGCACCATTTCATCCCAACACACCCAGTCAGTTGCCAGCACCTATAATAAATATTTGGAGCAATGTGGAGATATTCCAGCTGCTCCAGTTAACGAGCTGACTTCATTTGGAGCTCGGCTCAGATGCCTCTATACAAACGCCCATAGCATGCGGTGCAAACAAGAGGAATTAGAGTTGTGTGCTTGTCTACGGGAGTATGATATAACAGGCATCACAGAAACATGGTGGGATGGCTCCTATGACGGGGGTGTTGGAATGGAAGGTTACAGGCTCTTTAGAAAAGACAGGCACAGCAGATGGAGAGGGAGAGTTGCTATTTATGTTAGGGGTAGGCTGGAGAGTATGGAACTCTCTCTGGGGACAGGTGAGCAGTAAACACAGAGTTTGTGGGTCATGGTTAAAGGGAGAACACCTATGGGAGACATTACTGCGGGGATCTGTTACAGACCGCCTGATCAAGAGGACTCTGTGGATGGAGGACTCTACAGACAGATAGGAACAGACTCAAGCTCACAGGCCCTTGTCCTCATGGGGGACTTCAACTGCCCTGGTATCTGTTGGAGCGACAGTACGACCCAGCACAAGCAATCCAGGAGGTTCCTCGATTGTGTGGAAGACAACTTCCTTCTGCAAGTAACAGAGGAGCCGACGAAGAGAGGTGCCGTGCTTGACCTCATGCTCACCAACAGGGAAGGGCTGGTTGGAAATGTGATGCTCCAGGGCAGCCTTGGTTGCAGTGATCATGAGATGGTTGAGTTTAATACCCTGAGTACAGTGAGAAGAGCGTGCAGCAAGCTCACTGCCCTGGACTTCAGGAGAACAGACTTTGGCCTCTTCAGGAACCTGCTTAGTAAGGTTCCATGGGATATAGCCCTAGAGAGCAAGGGAGGCCAAGACTGTTGGTTGATATTCAAGCTCAGGAGTGTTGCATCCCAATTCAAAGAAAGTGCAGCAGGAGGACCAGGAGACCTCCTTGGATGGATTGGATGGATAAGGAGCTGCTGAGGAAAATCTGAAGGAAAAAAGAGGCTTATAAAATGTCAAAGCAAGGACAAGCAGCCTGGGAAGAATACAGGGATGTTTTTCAGGAAGCTAGGGACCAGGTTGGGAAAGAAAAGGCTCAGTTAGAATTAAACTTGGCTAGGAATGTTAAGAGTAACAGGAAGGGATTCTATAGGTATGTAACAAATAAAAGACAGGCAAGGGACAACGTAGGCCCTCTCCAGAAGCTACTGGGAGAAGAGGCTACCCTGGATTTGGAAAAGGATGAGGTTCTTAATGACTTCTTTGCCTCAGTCTTCACTGGCAAATGATCTGACCACACCACCCAAGTCTTGGAAGGCAGCCACAGGGACTGTGAGAATGGTGATCCTAGGCCCAGTGTAGGACAGGATCTGGTTCGAGACCATCTTAAGAAGATGAACATGGAAAACATCATGGGACCTGATGAAATCCATCCATGGGTGCTGAAGGAGCTGACAAGTGAAGTTGCTAAGCCACTGGCCATCATATTTGAGAAATCATGGCAGTCAGGTGAAGTTCCTGATGACTAGAAAAAGGGAAACATAACCCCCATTTTCAAGAAGGATAAAATGGATGGCCCAGGGAACTACAGAGCAGTCAGTCTCACCTCTGTGCCTGGAAAAATCTTGGAGCAGATTCTCCTGGAAAGCATGAGTCACATGAAAAACAACGAGGTGCTTGGTGGCAGCCAGCATGGCTTCACTAGGGGGAAATCCTGCCTGACCAATTGGGTGGCCTTCTACGATGGAGCTACGGAACTGATGGACGGGGTAGAGCAGTTGACGTCATCTACCTGGACTTGTGCAAAGAGTTCGACACTGTCCCACACGACATCCTTGTCTCTAAATTGGAGAGACATCAATTTGATAGGTGGACCACTCAGCGGATCAAGAACTGGTTGGATGGCCGCACACAAAGAGTTGTGGTCAATGGCTCAATGTCCAGCTGGAGGCCAGTGACGAGTGGTGTCCCTCAGGGATTGGTGTTGGGACCGGTCTTGTTCAACATCTTTGTCACTGACATGGACAGTGGAATTTGCCAATCAGCAAGTTTGCCGATGACACCAAGCTGTGTGGTTCAGTCAATAACACTGGAGGGCAGGAATGCCATCCAGATGGACCTTGACATGCTTGTGAGGTGGGCTGATGCCAACCTTATGAAATTTAACCATGACAAGTGCAAGGTCCTTCACCTGGGTGGGAGTAATCCCAGGCACAGCTACAGAGTGGGCAGAGAAGAGATTCAGAGCAGCCCTGCAGAGAAGGACTTGGGGGAGGCGGTCAATGAGAAATCAAACATGAGCTGGCTTCAGTGTGCGCTTGCAACCCAGAAAGCCAACTGTATCCTGGGCTGCACCAAAAGGAGCGTGACCAGCAGGTCAAAGGAGGTGATCCTGCCCCTCTGCTCTGCTCTTGTGAAACCTCACCTGGAGGATTGTGAGCAGTTCTGGTGTCCTCAACATAAAAAGGACATGGAACTGTTGGAACAAGTCCAGAGGAGGGCCACGAGGATGATCAGGGGACTGGAGCACCTCCTGTATGAAGACAGGCTGAGAGAGTTGGGGCTGTTCAGCCTGGAGAAAAGAAGGCTGCGTGGAGACCTCATAGCAGCCTTCCATTATCCATTATAGTGGCCTATAGGGATGCTGGAGAGAGACTCTTTGCTAGGGACTGTAGTGATAGGACAAGGGTAACTGGTTCAAACTTAAACAGGGGAAGTTTAGATTGGATAAAGAGCAAGTTCTTTACTGTAAGGCTGCTGAGGCACTGGAATGGTTTGCCCAGGGAAGTTGTGAATGCTCCATCCCTGGCAGTGTTCAAGGCCAGGTTGGACAAAGCCTTGGAGGACATGGTTTAATGTGAGGTGTCCCTGCTCATCTGTTTGTGTGATTTTGATTAAAAATTTGCTGAGTTAGAACCACCTTTTACAATAATTGATTTACTTCATAGTTGTCCACAGGTGTGTGATTTTAAAGTACAGAAAGGGAAAGTACAAGGATTTCACTTCAGAAATGCAATAATGATATGGATGTGTGGATAAATATGTTTAATTGCAGTGTACGTCATTAAAAATCATACTTTGCAGGAGTTACTCTTGGTGTCATAATATTGCCATTTATTCAGTCTAGATAATAACGTATACGTTAGTTGATTTGGTGAATTGTTTGTAAGTGTACAGTATTTTTAATGGTAACAGCATTTTATGGTTCTTTACCAGTGACAGTCATTTAGATATTTGTGCACAGCTTTTTCCTTTCTGTAGTGCTGAAGAGTGTCACTGATTCCTCAGTAAAGTAGCTGAATATCTTACTCATTAGTGAAAAATAAGCTGCTAAATTCCTTGCCAAGATCAGCTGATGTTACTGATTGGTTTAGTGTTTCAAGTGGTTTTAAAGGCAAACTGTTGAACCGTTATCTGCTACTTGAGCTTTTAGACTTCAGGCAATCTTTGCTATAGTGTCCTGAATGCCAATGGGGAAACCCATCAGACTCTCAGAAGTACTGGAAAGTAACAAAAAAACCCTTACTGCCTTACTGTGAATAAGATGACACTGGGGATGGGGGTGTGTGTTGGGGGTTTTGTTTGTGGGTTCAGTTGTGTGCCTGGGTTTTTGTTTGTTTGTTTGGGTTTTGTTTGTTTTCATTTTGTTGGGGTTTTGTTTGTTTGTTTGTTTTGGTGTTGGTTTTTTTTTTCTTCTTTTTGCTAGAGTACAAACTACCTCACAGGAGGAGTGCAGGAAACTACTCTGTATGGAGACAAGGAAGAATGCATACCAACATGTTAGTTCTTCAGAAATTTGTGTTTGGGTTTCAATAAGTGTATTCTGCATGTCAGTGTTAAAAAATGCAGGGCAGCTCCACACGGCTTTGTTTCAGCTTTGCTGGCTTAGCTATTGTGGTGTTTAGGTTGATTCACATGGAGATTCTGTAGCTACTCTAAAAGGTAGGTATTAAGTCTCTCTTTTCTAAGGATTTAGTACCTCACTGAAGCAACACTCTAGAGTTCCTGTGTTTTTTCCTTTATATCAGTTTTCATATTTGACTGGACTTTATAAACAATAAGAAAAAATAACCAAATGCAATTCTATGTAGCCTCATCTGCTATAATATTGTTCAGAATGAATTGCTTTTGTAAGATTAACTGGAGGGCAAAAATAATTTTCAAGCTACGAGAAAGAAAAATGAAGAATCAGCTAAGGCTGAATTTCTTATCTGTGACCCATATTGGTCACAGAGCCAATGGGAAATAGCCGGTGGTAACAGTAAGTGAGAATATTGTTGGTGAAACAAATTCACAGCAACAGAGTGACTGGAGACCGTGGGAGAAATACATTTCTTGGTACATGGTCATGCTGTGATACATTGGGTATTGCAACCAATTTTTTTCAGTCTGCCTCTGGCCTCAACAGATCTGACCATATACTAGATTTTGGAAGATGACTCATGTATAACAATATTTCAGTGACCTTGAGTGAGGGGTTCTTATTACACTGAGATCTTTGTCAGTGTTACGATGTCACACCATTCTTTCAGGATGAAATTTGAATATGCTGAGAATGCTGAATATTAAGCAAGCACTACAATACAACTACTCTGGAAAAAAATAATATATTCTTTTTAATTTTCATATTTCCAGTAGATAAAAGACACCAAGAAATGAGCTTGTATTTCTTATCTTTTCTACTGCATAAATTCTGTTGCTGAAATAAACGCTTATCATAGTTCATTTATTCAGTAATTTTAGCTTTTTTTTTTTTCTTTCAGTAACTTCTGGTGAAACTGTTGCTGTGGATACACAAACCAGGGTAACCAAGGAAACCACCACCTTCAAACCAGAAATGCCATCTTCTGTGCTTTTGGAGGTTCCAGCCTTGGCTGACTTCAATAAGGCATGGGCAGAACTCACTGACTGGCTTTCTCGACTGGATCAAGATATAAAATCTCAGAGAGTGATAGTAGGTGATCTTGACGATATCAACAACATGATCATCAAACAGAAGGTATGACTAACACCGATTTTTCAATTTGAAAACCTCATGGTCTTTATTTTGTATTAAATCATTTCAACAAGGAACACAGGAGAGATGATAGGTTACAAGGCATGCAGTTGTTACTGAAGGTACTTTATTCCATAAACACAACTATTGCTTAAATGTTAAGATAATTAATTAAGGAGAAAAAAGTGTTTCCTCATTTCTGTAGCATTTATGGCAGACCTCTTTATCTTTCTATGCTTATGCTGATTGTGTTGTTGGAGCATGCAAGCCAAAGGTTGAAATATAAATGTCACGAGAAAGAAGGAACTGCATGGTGAGCTCCATGTTGTCAGGAGGAAAGATACCCCATTTCATACCTTTTCTTACTTTACTTCTGTAATAACTTTCTGAGAAGCTTATATCCTGCTGCTGTTGGGTTATGAAAAGCTCCTCGGTTCTCTTAAATAAAAGAACAGCTCGTTAATGCAAATGTTTTGTCAGCAAAACTGCTTCAGTGTCACTTACCTTTGAAAAGACAGAAAAATACAGAAATGCATGTGCAAAGAAAATAAAAGGCTAAACTTAAGATACTCAGTAGCAATAAAAGTAATTGGTATTGTAAAGCTTGAAAGTAATTACCCAGATTTAACATATTTCAGTGTAAAATATTTGGCATGCCTATGAAAAACTTCTCAGTGTTATATTTCCATTCAGCTTAGTGCTAAACTGAGTTTAGGACTCTCTATTATAAGATTCTCTTCTGCTCCTTCCTCCTTCTCATTCTAAAAATAATCTGATTTATTGTAAAGATATTGACATTCTTTCTCTTTGCTTAAAGCAGAAAGAGAGGGAGAAATAATGGTCACATTTTGCCTAGTATCTGTACTAAGCAGATTTATAAGAACATGTATCTTAAAATATGCAGATGCCTCACAGGATTAAATCCACTTGTTTTCTTTTATTTCCCCTATTTTTAAGGGTTTAAAATTTCTATTTTTGAGACGTTTGTTTTGCTGTATTTTCTAGATAAGTAAAATAGTTATTTCATCTTGATTCATGAACAAAATATTTATTTTGTATAATTATATAGTGTTTCATTAAGTAAAATATCTTTAAAATGGCATGGGTGTATTTAAATAATGAGTGATACTTGCAATAGCACCTACACAGTACACTAGGTTAAAATAGCCGTTATGTCATTTGGAAAGGTTGAGGACCAAAGAAGAGTTGTTGGTACATTATCTTTTAATCTTTTCCAATCATTTTGGTTTTAGAATTTTATGTTGTCAAATACTTGGTTTGGAATTACATGTTTTTCTTACTTATGCCTTTTTTCAGCACATTACTGTGGTAGTCAAAATCCATAGCTTGCTTCCTTCTGCAGATCTCTTTTACTTAAATATGAGGTCAATTTACTAAGTCTTGGGGATTTCAATTAATGTTATACATATTTTAAAATTAACTGGTTTATATCAGCATTCTATCTTAACTCAAGGGTAAAATACTTTAGGTGGTAAAGCCAGCACTATTGCAATCTTCCTCTCACTTCTGTTGCTGGCTGGGTAGCCCTGCCTCTTTTTTTGATACCACGCTGTGCTGGTAACAGAACCAGCAGGAAAACTCTTTTTTGTTGTGCTTACCTCTCTAATTGGCTGTGCAACAGAATGTGACATTTAATATATTCTCTGATGAAATGGAAGAATTAATGTCTAAATATAGACTCCAGTTCTGTTAACTGGCTCTCTCTTCTCTAACCATCATCTTAATGTCGCTTAATACATGGAAATGAATGTAACAAAATTTTGATTCTGCTCCTAAATCTGTCACTGTACTATTAGGTGAGATTAGCAGACAGAATTCTCAAAACTGACAAAGGATTTTAGGTTTCTCAAAAAAAACCCCAGATTGCTTTCTAATGTGTAAAGTGTCTGCAGGATTATGTGAGCTGATGAAATTGGACGTGCAGGCACTTAGCTATTCTGAAAAGTCAGGCCAGATATGATCTAAGTTGAGAATCCAAAAGTAGTGCTTACCTCCACAGATCTGCATATTCTGTAAAATATCATAGTCATACCTCCCATGTGGTTGTGATTTAAAAGTCATTGAAAGTCACCATATTGCATTGTGCTCTATTTGGAGTTTGTTGTACATCTACAGGGATCTCAGTAAGCTTTAATTGGAGTTCTGTTTTAGCAGATTGATTTTTTGGGGTTTTTTTTTCAGCTTTTCGAGTTTAGGTGAAAAATTCATTTTAACATGGCTGACTACTTCCCATATAAAAATTCATCATTATAAAGATATTCCTATTTGATCACCCGGAATTTAGAACACTGCTAGTCCTGTTGGCAGGCTACTAAAGTCCTACTGTTTTGGCATTTTGTTTCCATTTCACATTTCTTTTAGAACAGAGAAATACATTTCTAATAAGAAAATGAAATTTCTAACATTTTAAAAGCAAATAAATCTTACATGTTAGCAATGTATGTAACAGAGCATTTTCCAAATCATCCAGGTAAAAATCTGACTTTTGGTTGTCTTCTTTGACAGCAGCATATAATGGTGAAGTTAATTCTCTGAGGGCATTTTGCCTAAGTTCATTTCCATCTGATTGTGTCACAAGATCACAGCCACTAACTCTGCCATATTTTCTCCTCATAAAAGTTTAACACATCGTTAGCCTCCACTCCAACTTTGCTTGGATGTGATCACAGTCAGTTGGTACTCTTGTGTGAATAACATGTACAAGTGTCAATTATAGAACAAACAAAAAAAGACAACTGTTCTAATAAACCGCTTTAGTGGCAGCTTCACTTTAAGGAAGGACACTATGCAACTTAAATTCTTCTAAGTGGTGCACATACTATGTCATAAATGAAGCATACCAAAAGAGTAGTATAATGGCTATTCATTTCAAACATCTGTAGTTAATGCTTCTGTCCAAACAGTGGTATACATTCTTCAAGCAACACATTACATATTTTAGTCATCTGTAGTTGTATATAACTTAAGTTCTATATGATTAAATGAAAAGACACTAAAATGTGTGTAATAAAGTAATTTAATATTAGCATTAGTATCATCCATGGTTTTGTTAGAGGAAAATTATTATATTTTACTCGTCTGCTTGAAGACTGATGTTTTGCTGGATTTGATCGTCAAAGAAATAAATGCATGGCAGACTGACAAGAGACTCATATATTGCTTCTGTAGATAACCTTCATTTCCAAATAATGTTCTTGGGTAATACTGAGAATATTATAATGTGCTAAGGTGTAAGTAGGTGAGGGACATGACAATACAGTTTGCATTTGTTGTTTCATTTCACTGTCCTTACTTCAAAACAATCAAGATGTTTTATGTTTGAAGGTCAGGTGGGGATTCTTCATAAAAGAGAAAATTGTGAACAGAGGAACAGAATAATAAATTTTCTACATTATGAAAAAATGGAAATCTTTCCTTATTTAGGATTCTAATAAGTCCTTTACTGAGAAACTCTGTTCTGTTATCATTGTTTTTAGAGGAAGTTTTGCAGTGGGAATAGGTTTCTACTAAAAGCAGTGAACTATGGAGTCTGTACAAATCTTAATACCATTTCAAGAGATCAAATACTGTAATCTCCTTAAATTTTGAATTCTGTCCTTGTATTTTACCAAGCCATGCTGTCCATCCAAACTTTGTGTAACATATGTTGTTGAAAACATAGCTTTCACTTGTACTCAGTGAACATAGATTATAATAAGTAGTACTGTTAATGAATTTGACTACAATTTTCAGTGCCTACATTTGATCGTTGGTTATAAGAGTATAGGCTGAGTCTGCACTCCTAGGTGCAGTGCAGAGGGTTAATCTGAAAAAGTATTTATTCAGAACCAGACCTACAGCCAAGCTAGTTACTGAGACACTTAAGCAAAGACAAGGAAAAGATACTTTTAGGTAATTATTTTTGTTATGCTACAGTAGTCATCCAGAAAGAGTCAGATAATTCTACTAAATTAATTTGTCACTATTCAAAAAGTAGGATTGGTCTTCTGTCAATTAGAGAAATAAACAAAACTGGAGTGAAGAGATTATTTTCACTATTAATTCTGAATTGATTTTTCAATACCTGAGAATCTTGTGTAGCTCATCATAGTAAAATAACTGTTAGGAAAAAAATTGTTTATAAACAGGACAATTAACAAACTTAAGATGAAAGATTAGGTTGAACTGACATTCCCCTTTTCTGCGGATTTTTCACCTCTCTGTTCCCATGGTTACATACCATGCATTTTAGTACACAACTTCATTATTCTACATGTATTTTTTGTATGCAAACTTACAATTAATATTCTGATAGATCAGAAACATAGGAAGTATTCTGTCTGAACTGTTTGGCAACATATTTCTTTTTGGAAATAAAAATATAGTTTTCCAATTTTATACCCTTTTCTTAGAGAAGCCATTGCAATTGCCAGATTAAAAATTGTAGTCCTTTATTATGGGGTATGAGTTAGTGTATTTGAAATATGCCCACATTGAAATAAAACTTGTAGTTACAGCCAGACATTTGTCTGTTCATATATTTATATCAGAAAAGCAAGCTATAGGTAAGGTGAAGTCCTCAGCCTTTTAGATAATGTACTTCATGTTCTACAGAGATATGAAGTTTCATGTTAGTGAGATTTGTGTAAAACGACCCATTTATCACATCTTCAGATAATGTACTGCTGAAGAACACCATAGAAGTTTTTACATTTGGAGCTGAATGTTTTTCAGTTTAGTGTTTTGATGTGCTTAACTGGAGGAGTTTCCTAGTCTAGAATCTAAGTATGATGCCAGCAAGCTGTAGCTGACATTCACACTTTCAGAATCCATCTTCAGAAGCATGTTTGCCACATCCCTTTCTTGGTGCTGCCATGATGCTTTGAGGATTGCTTCAGGTTTTGTAGAATCTTCCATTTTCATATGAACAAACATCTGCAGACATTCATGGGGCACTCTTGGACCAGAATTAACTAGCTCCCAGAGCAGGGCTGGAGCTGAAACTGATTCTGAAGCATGTTGGAGGGCTTCCCAGCATTTCTGTGCACCTCCTCTGGCAGATGAACCCTCCATATACTCTATGGCTTCGAAAGTGTGCAAAACCTCCTTTTCCTCTATGAATTTCATCATAAGATATACTTATCTGGGAGACTACTTTCATTATTTTATGTATATTTCAGAGGGATGTTATTCTTTTTAATGTGGGATATCTACCAGAATTCTTATTTTATACTGTCTTATGCTGCTAGACTTTTAAAATTAATTCAAACTGATGAAAAGTACTGGAAGGCTGGTTTCAGTTTTTGAAGTAAATAACAAACACTAGTAAATGAACATATTTCCAAATATATTAGAAAAAGTTAAATTTATGTGGTTTTTTTTAGCTTTTTTAAACTACAGGAAAATGAAAAAATGTCTGTCAGCCTTTAAGGTTATTCTTAAAGGTTAGAAAATGTGCAGCAGGATGCTCTAGAAGGCCTGGAAATCTGAACCTTTAAAGAGAGGAAAAAAGAAAAAAATTCTTTTAGTCTGAAAATAGGACCTCAAGGGATATAGAATATATGTCAGTAGACTCTTTTTTAATACTTTGTTGCACATAATGACAGCTGATATTTTAAAATAGCCTGGCCAGCTCATTACAGTATGTTAGAGACTGTATTTGTTTTCTACAACAATAAAAAAGCTGTCTAAACATTGTCTTTTGGAAAGTGATTAACAGCCATTTCCTTATTTCTCTATAAAGTTAATCAAGAGGACATGCATAAAAATTTTACCTTTAAAGACCTGATTCCAAAATCATTGAAGTAAGAGATAGTTTCATCATTTTTCAATTAGTTTTCAGTCAGGCCATAAATCAATCATCATCATTCAAACAAAAAATAATACTACAGTTGTGCCTAAAGATAACTTTCCTCTGTGTGCTTTTTTATTAGCCTGTTGAGAAGAAATAATTTGATTTTTTTTTTCAATTCCAGCCAAATAAAGTTGTAGGAAAAGATAACCTATCATGATTAGTGCAACTGGCATCCTTTTAGCTTCATCAGGTAAAGGACAAGAATGTACGAATTCATTTTCATTTGCATTTATATATTGACTATTAGAAGTGCACGCATATCACTAAGGTTGCATTTTTCAGCAGTAAATACATTTTTCTGTATTTCTGAGTCTGACCTATCTTATAAATATAAAGGACCTATTCCATCAACACTGGACCTTACTCGACCTATTCTTTTACCTAAATCAGTCTTTCATTGTGCATCTTTGCCTTCCGCTAGTATGTGTAACTATATGCTGGGCTGCACTTAATAAGACCCTAGCCAACATGTTGAGGGAAGTGATCATTTTCCTCTAATCAACACTTATGAGACTACATCTGGAGTTCTGTGTCTAGTTTGGGCTTCCTGGTGTGCAGGAAAGACATGGAGGGAGTCAAGTCAGGGTCACCAAGTTGATCAGGGGTTGGAGTACTTTACATATGGCAAGAGGCTTAGAGCTGGGTTTGCTCTGCCTGGGAGAGAGCTCAGGAGGGACTTTCTTTGCTGCCTGCAGCCACTAAATAAGAAACTGTACAGAAGATGAAGCCAGACTCTTCTCAAAGGTGCACAGGAAAAGGATGAGACACAACAGATGTCTGCTGCAGCAAAGAGAATTCCGATGATGTATTAGGAGAAAAAATGTTTATGGTGAACATAATGAATCATTGGAATAGGCTTTCCAGAGATCTTGTTGAATGTCCAGCCCTGGGGTGTTAGACACAAAACTGGACAGGATCCTGTGTAGGCCTCATTTGAGCAGTAGGTTTGTCACAATAATCTCAGCAGGTTCCTTCCTACTTAAATTATTCTGTGATTATATATGAATGCTATTCTCAAATAATATGATTCTATATTGTATAACAAATGCCATTATTTGCACCCCTCCCATCTCAGCTGTAATTTGCTTTAAGATTTGGAGCAGTCCTGGTAAAATTTCAACTCATTACATATTTCTAAGTAGTAATAAGGATCTCTTGGGAGAGTTATGGAAGCTTTAGGGAGCTGTGTTTTTGTATCCATATAAAAATGCATTTTTAGCAATAATAAAAATATGTATGTGTGGCACTTTTTAAATTCAGGAATTGTGGGAAACATAAAAGCTGCTTGTATCTAAATAATGATGCAATGCATAAAATTCTAATCTAGTTGTGATCATAAAATGTAAATTAAAAGTAGGAGGAACAACTGTATATTTGTTCATTTTATGTGTGAGGAGATGGAGCTCTTCTTAGAGAAAAGTTTTGTTCTGAAAGAAAATAAAAACATCAAATCCCAGCAGATCCTAATAAGCCTATCTTGAAGCACAGTTCTTTTATGTGAAAAAGAGAATGATCCCAGAATTTTAACTAAAAAAACCCTGAAGTCTTGAAATGCGCCCTATTGCTTTCTCAATGTGCCATGGGTACTCTGATACTTCTATAAACATTGCTTAATAATAATGCAGGTTCAGGGATTTGTTAGAAGATGGACAATTCCCTCTTGAGGCACAGCAGCCAGCAGTATCATTAGCATCCTCTTTCATGAAGGGATTGTTTTAAGAAAAAAATGTCACTAGTTTTTTTAAGCTGTGGGATGTGACAGTTTCTAGTGACTTAGCTCTATTGCAGTAAGCCAAGTTATTGGAATTCCTTTTTCTATTTTCCAGTAGAATACTATAATAATGTTTTGCACTTGGAGGAGCTTTCATGGAGATTTCTGTGTTGATTTATGTGTATATATTGCTTTATAACACTCATGTGAAACAATCAAAACCACTTTAAATAAGTAGTTGACTCAAACGTAAGCAGGAGGCAGACAACTAACTCACTATACCTCCTGTGAAATATTTAAATGTTATGCTATGTAGAGCTGCTTAAAAGTGAAAGGTAAAAATTATAAATACAATGTAAGAGAGGTATTGAGGCGTATTTGTTTTCAGGGGCACAGGGGTCTTGAATATTTTTCTCCCTTCCCTAACCATAATACATATTTATTTCTTCACATGACTTACCACTTGGCATGCATTTTCACTAGATTTAATATGAATAAACAGTTAGTTCCTGTGGTTTTGGAGAAAGAGAGAAGTAGTGGGAGACAGAATTGCCTTTCTTGGAAAGCTGGTATTAAGGGGGATTAAGGACAGAGGGACATGATGCTCTGAATTTGCCTGATCTTCACTCGCTTGCCCCACCTTCTTCTTCACCTTTTTGGAACATGATGATCTGTTTCCTGCCGCCTGGAGTTCCCTTTGGATCATCTCTTCTTCAATATATTCTCCTTTTTTTTTTCTACTAAACTGAATTTTGCATACAGAAATTAAGAACAAAATGTCTGATTTTGCATAAGACATCTAACAGCTGATGTCCTTTGTTAATTATATACAACAAATTGCAAAAAACACTAGGATTTTTAGGTTCTTTTTCTTTCGCTAGTCATGGAGGTTAGTGGGGAAGGGTTTGTATATTTCATTTTGGTTTTCTTAGATATAAAAGCAATTCCTCCTTCACTGATGCAAAAATGGAATCTCAAATATACATATTAGCAAACAAGAAATTTACTGTGTAAATACAAAATTATTTTTTTCAAGTTACTCTGCACTGCAGTGAAATCCTAGAAAATGGCTGAGAAAACATTCAGCTCAAAATACAAAAGTAATCCTACTAAAAGTAATGACTATATGTTTTACTCAAGAAAGACATTATTTTTCTGAATTGAACCAGAGAATTCAACTCTTTACACAATCAAATGCTGAAGGAGGACTTAATTAAAAGAAAATTGGTTTTAGTAGTAAATGTAGTCCAGTTCATATTACTCAAACCTCTCATCTGTCTTTGTTGCTACGTGATACAATAAGCAAGTAACAAAGGAATTCCCAGAAGTGTATTCTGCTGCTTTTGTGGACCATTGCTCTTACTGAGGTAAAAGATCAACGTAACATCACCATGGTACTCCTAATGTTCATGTGCTTTCTGCTTGTATGAAAGATTTTGTGCAGCCAGATACAAGTTTCATACTGTCGTGGTTTAAACCCAGTTTATACTCCTTCCCCCTCTTTCTTTCCTCCCCCCCACTCCTTCCTGCCCGCTCCCAGAGGGATGGAAAGGAAGGATCGAAGGAGTGCAACTCCCACAGGTTGAGATAAGAACAGCCCAGTAACTAAGGTATAACACAAATCACTACTGCTACCACCAATAATAATAACCATAAGGAAATAACAAGGGAAGAGGGTACGATACCACCTGCCGAAAACGAGCCCAACCAGGAAGTGAAGTGTCCTTCCGGGTAACTCTCCATTGCCTCCCCGAGCATGACATGCTGTGGTATGGAATACCTCTTTGGCTAGCTTGGGTCAGGTGTCCTGTCCCTGCTCCCCCCTGGCCTCCTCTCCTCTCTGGCAGCGCATGGGACTCAGAAAGTCCTCCATCAGAATAAACATTACCTAGCGACAACTAAAACCACTGGCATTATCAGCTATGTTCCAGGGAGAGCCAAAACATAAAAACTGCATCAGCTACTAAGAAGGAGAAAAACTGACTGCTACTGCTAAACCCAGTACACATACCTAGATGTTTAGTCACCTCAGCCAGCTTCCAACTTTCTTTTACATGCTTCTGGATTTGTCTCAAGCTGAATTGTTAAACATGGAGTTCACACTATGTTTTATATTATTATTATTGTTATTGTTATTATTAACTCATTTGCTGGTAGTGCTATTCTGGGTGGGGCTTTCCTCCAACCTCTCCTGAACTTGTCATTAAGGCATGTGACACAGAACAAGAATATGGCTGCTAGGGAATGAAATGTTATCTGTGGGTACGAAAAGATAACTCTGAAAGCATAGCATCAATGTGCTGTGCATCAGTTAATAAAGTCAACTGTCCTCGGCGTTTGCAATTTGTAAATATTCCCTGGATAATTTTGAGGAAAAACAAATCAGTAAATTTTGTATAATTTCCTGAAAAGGATTGCTCATGCAGATTGGTGCAAGTTTAGGCAAAAATGCTTTGGAAGCAGCAGAACGTGAATCGAGTATGAGTACCACCAACTGTCTGTTCTGAGCAATGACTGTAAGGTGCATTGTATCATATGGAGCCTAGTGTATTGAACTCAAAAATATCACTTCTCCTACTTGTACTAAAGAGCTTATTCCAGAGCTATACACACCTGCAATAATAATCCATCACAACAGATATTATTGGTAGAAGGGTTTACAGGAGAAAAATTAGTGGGGTGTTGTGCATTTAAATTATAATACAGATAAGGTGTATGTGGATGGAAGAAGTTACATATTTATAAGCAGTCTTAATCAAGACTTAGATCATTGTTCTGAGATGGGGAAAGGTAGGTGAAATTTTATCACAGGTCTTATGGTTAAAATAAGACACGAAAGATGCATGAAACATAGGTGGAGAGTGAAGGGTAGGGAGAACTGTGTAATTGGTGAATTGGGAAAGTTTGCAAGACTTTGTTTGACTGCTTTAAGACATAGTTGTATAAAGATCCATATTGACGTAGGGCAAAAATTCAGTGGAAGAGGAAAATTTGTAAGATAGAAGTGCTTTTGGTTTTTATCCAGATTAGTTTATGCAAATTTAATGTCAGTAAATTTCTCTCCCTCACTTCTCCCTCTTCCTGCTAGACTGCTGAAGTTTTTAGGTCAAATATCACTCACCTTCTGAGAACAATATCTAACACGTATCTTTCTTTTAAACTTTCTAGCTAAATATGCTGAGATTAAGGAAAATTTTGCATGTTGAAACTTTGATTCAGTCATGTTGGTTCATTTTGTATATTACTCTATATTTTTTTACTAAATTATTTTCCAGTATTTTTTTTTTCAAGGTGAGAATTCATATACTTTGTTTACTTATAGGTATTTTTAATGAATTCAACCATTCTGTATGTCTCTATCATTAGAATGTTTTATACATAAACCAGAATTGTTTGTGAAATCTAAGTTGTGCATGTAACTTTTCATTTCCTTGGGTGCTGGTTACCTAATTACTTTGAAATTATTTCATTGGACAACTTTAAAATCACAGATCTTAATTAAAATAACAGGACAGCCTTTGGAGACCTCATAGTATAGGATACAAAGCATATATTTTTTCTTACAAGAAAACTGTGAGGTTTCCACTGTAGGATTCACACAAAATGTGTTCTCTTGACTTCATGTTTTTACTGTATGCCTATTTCTGAACTGCATGGGCTATATATGGTCATTGTCCATAGTAGGGGGGTTGGAACTAGGTGATCTTAAGGTCCTTTCCAGCCCTAACCATTCTATGATTCTATGATTGTTTGGCTTTGCTGTAGGATTGATGTTCAGGGATGCTATTTAGCAATATATAGGATAAATGATTCTTCAGCCTTTTCTGAATGAAGGATAAATGGTCATTTAGATTATCATTTTCAACTTCCACTGCCATTGCATAATGAGACTTTTTCACTATAATTATCATTAATAAAAAAAAAGTATAAATAGTAGATTTTTTTTAGTACTATCTCAGAGAAAGGAAAAAAAAAAAAAAAAAAAACACAGGACTAAATTTTATATCACT
>NDXB01022234.1:49936-67624 GCA_002631895.1 Agapornis roseicollis
TTTTTTTTTTTTTTTTTCTTTTTCTGCAGTGTTAGCAAGTAATCAAAGTAAAAGTTGACAATGTGTTAACTATTGGAAATGCACAGGATCATGTTTTCATGCAAAACAGCGTTTAAAGTTCTGTGGAAAACGATGCTGCGAATTAGCATAGAGGTCTACCTTATTCTCCGTGCTGTTTTTTAAAGTTCTCCCCCTACCCCACCCCCCCAAAGGAATGATAGGTATAATAAATAGGGTTTGAAGGAGATTTGAAAGTCTGTGCAGTCCAGACTTTTGCTTCAGGCAGGACAAGGTAGACTTAATTTTTTTTTTTTGTAGTTTTGCAGATTTTTTTCCATTGCTTTACAATTGTTGCAGTTCAAAAGATTTTCATCTCCAATTTTAATATCTCCTGCTGTGATTTAAGCTAATTTTGTCACCACAATGGAAACTGAGAACTGAGTTTATTCTCAGAAATTACTTCATATATTTGAAGTCTGGTATTTCAGTTCAGTATTCTCTATACTAAACAAATCCTGCTTTCTTAAGTTTCTATTCTTGTTTCTAGACTTTCCATCATCTGTCCAGTCATTTACAACCCATTCCTATGTTCATCCAGTTTATTCAGCTAGTTATTTGATTTCTTTGCACTTACAGAATTGAATTCTCAAGGGTTTTGAGACCACTGTATTGTGTTCCTTTTC
Organism: Agapornis roseicollis; assembly: GCA_002631895.1. Taxonomy (NCBI): domain Eukaryota; kingdom Metazoa; phylum Chordata; class Aves; order Psittaciformes; family Psittacidae; genus Agapornis; species Agapornis roseicollis. The sequence continues at coordinate 50,620 of NDXB01022234.1, forward strand.
TCAGGTGCTCACTGTTGGTTACGTTTTGCATCTTTGTGAATGTAAAAAATTCTACCCTCTATTCTATCAACCGAGCAATTAATGAAAATAGTAATATTAGACATAGTATAAATGTAGCTCCACTTGATATTCCCAGCCTTCCTATATAGTACCTTCAAATTATGTTTTTCCATCAGTTTCATTTTCATTTAAATAAAAATCTACCTTGCTTGTGTGACATCACATGAGCAGTCCTGTTAAGGGCAAAAGACACAACTTCTATATTCTTCCTATATTCTCAAGCATAACTACTAATGCCTATGAGATAGCTTGAACACATTCCCAAATGTTATATCTGAAATTCATGAGTTGTCACATAATAATTCATATTGAACTAGACAAGAATGGTGTCATACCAATAACAAAATTAGCATTGTTTGTTTATTGTATTTCACACAGAGACCTTCTGCCTTGAAGCTGTTAGCATAAGGATTAGTGCTAGAACAAACCCTTTTTCAGACTATCACTTCAAAAGTTTCAGTGACTGTTTTATCCTATTTGAGAAAAATGTTGTGACAAAATAAGATTATGAACTTTAGAGCATCTGCAAAAAATAATCTCCATCTTGTATAATGTCGCAGAAGAGAAATGAGCAATAGGTTGAAAGCTGTCGCTGCCAATATGGAGATAACGAACACAGTGGATAACAGTCTGTGATGGGCTGTATTCCTTATCCAAATATTGTCTACTGTTTCATATAACCTGTATGTATGTGTGTGAGCATGTCTGTATACATAAACAGATATACACTTCAGACTTTTTTATGGTGGTGAAGACCACCACCACCAAAAAAATCATCAAGTAGCTAGAAGTATTGGTGATGAGAAATTCTGAGGAATAACCTGGCTAAGCAATGACTTCAAGGTTGAAATAGAGAAAAAATATTTGAAAATATCCTTCCAATAGGCATAGTGGAAATATGTGCAAGATTAAATTATGGACAGTTAGCACAGGTATCCTCAGTCTGCTCCATGAAGTTGATTCAAATTTACTGTGCCTTTAATTAAAAAAAAGGGGGGGAATATTCAGCAAATACCTGACTGACCTGTTTCTCTCTCATACACACACACACATACAAGATGCTAATAGTACTGTAATATTGTGGAAGTGCCTTGATTACATATAGGCTCATTGCAGCTGTTTCAGATGAGACCAAGCTGGGGATCAGTTGCAGGAAAAGGTAAGTGGTTTTACATTCAGACAGTTAAGACTTGTCAGGTCTCATTAACTCAGTCTGTTCCTGAAAGGAGCTGTACTGCCGAGCTGGCTCCAGAAATTGCACAACTGTGCTCACAAAGCGCTCTGTGTGTGCATTAGTTAAGTCTATCTGACCTGAGCTAGCTCTTTACTGAAATAAGCTTCAGTGCCTCTGTCCCATGTTGTATTTAATCCAGAGCTGAAGTTAAATCATCCATAGGTAATTCAGGATCAACTGCCTTCCTGGAGTGCGCAGCTCAACTATCAGTTAGCTCTTCTCTTGCATATCACTGTTTTTCTGATACCCCTACACGTTCCCACATGCAATTGTGCCTGTGCTTAGCCTGAAGTGCTGGCCTTTTTTCAGACAGGTGATCTGGTGAATATGGTAGAGCTGTACCTGAGCAGTTGTGTAGGAAGGAAACAGTGTGAATGCAGCTGACCAGGGAAGCAGCAGATTGTTGTTCCCTCTTCCAATGAATGTATGTCCAGCTTGCAATGCTATGTTGGAGTTTGGGCACCTTATGATAAGCTTTTCAGGTAATGGTGCTGTGGCAGTAGCTGATTTTTCTTTTTTTTTGTTCAGTATGTGTAATGGGTATGATCATGCTTTGTGGCTATTTAGTGTTTGAATGATTGTTAATCTGTGCATAGAGCTTCAATTTAGAAGTAATTCAGTAAGCACGACCTCAGCCAAGAGATTCTCTGCAATTGCATGCATGTATAGAAATCTCTCTTAATGCATCTCATATGTGGCTTTACCTGTTTATGGTAGGGAACAGTATTCCAAAGGAGTAACTCATATGATCTGATTTCCATATACAATGTCTCTTATGCTGTGGAAGACAGTTTGAAACATTTTCCTTTGATCTACAGTGGCATTAGAAAACAATAAACTATCAAGCCTCGGGAGGACTACCTTGGCATAGGTGGTGAATGTTATGATTATTTGTTATCTCTTAATGCCTCCACATCAGCAGGAGTGAGTAATTAAACTTTGAAAAGAAGTTTAAATTTATAAACTGGTGAAGGTCTTTGCAGTCTTTTAGAACTACATTAGAGTTCTGATGTTTGGGGTTTTTTTGTTTGTTTTGTTTTGTTTTGAAGAATGCCATATACCACCACTATTGGTGTTGCACTTTAGTGTTCTCTTTTAGCATCACCCAAATCAAAATGACTTTCGGTACCTGTACACCAACAACTTTTGTTCTCCATTCCTCATGTACCCATCTTCAGTAAAGCATCCCTGCCATACTGCATTTCTGTTGCCAGTTTGCTCCTGTTGCTTTTTGTCAGAGCTATGTCCCTGTTACTTTTGTACTCTGCACTTTCTAGCACAAGGCACAGACTTGCAAAAGAGGGTCATGGGAGTAAGCTGGCATGGTGGCATCAGTGCTACTGCTACACCAACTAACGATCAGACAGTGGCACTTAAATAGCCCTGACACCCTTTCCAAGAAAACGGCTGATGCAGAATATTAGAACATGCTGACATACAGCTTCTAAACTTGTCAGTGCTTCAGAGTTTAGTTTTTAACCAGAATAAATTATGCTGTCATGGATTAATAAACTGATGTTGCTTTTAGCTGGCTCATCAGGACTCAAAGATAATGGCATCTGTTCTGTTTTATGTGTAATATTTCTCTTTTATTTCTTAGCACATTTGTTTATTCCTGTTTTTATGATCCTCAGCCGTGTTTCTAGAGAGTTCTTCAAATCCCCTGGACAATGGCCGCAATTTACATATTTGCATTTTCTAATGCTTAGAGTGAAGGTATTTAAAAGGATAATCTGGAGGGATAAAGTAGAAGCAACAGAGATAGTAGCTTCCTAAATTCAGTTTTCTTTTGTTAATAATTAATAGCTGAGGGGAAAAAAAAAATGTTTGCCTTCAAATGTAGCTCACAAGAAAAAATAAATCTTACTTATTTTTGTCTGATAGAAAATGTCACTGCAAAGAAGTGTATCTGTATATTTGTATATGATAATTTTCAAGAAAAGAGAAAGAATATAGTCAGAAAGCTGAATAAGAAAAAAAATGCCAGATAGATAGATACATTTTTCAGCAGCATAGACTGTAAAATACCTCCCAGTTTTGCAGGCTGGTATTCACAAAAAAAACAGTGACCTCAGTCTGGAGTACTTCCAGGATTTAGCTCTTAAAGAACGGCTTGTCAAAATCCAGCAATACTCACATTTCCATAGGGAGATACAAATCATTAATTTTTAAAAATGTAACACATTTGGAAGCTCTTGTTTCCACCTCCCAGTATGGCGTTTCAGTTAAACTGGCTTTCTTATGGTAACAGAGAGGGGAAGTGTGGGAGAAAGGGCCCAGATGTAGCCTCCAAGTTAATTTAGGTTCTCCACCCCTGGAGAGCTTATCCTATATATGGTATGACATTTTCGTGCATCTTACTAGTTTAATGAGTAAAAAGTGAAAATATCACAAGTAGAATAAGGCCAAATTTTCAGATATGTTGAGCTTGAAAATGAGTATTCCACAATTTTATGTATATCTCTGTATTGCGCTTCATGTCAAATTGTGTGCCGATGCTAGTAATATTTAGAAATGCCCTGTTGGCATGGAAAAAATTAATAACCAGTGAAAAGCTGGAAAGGTTGATTAACTGATAAAGATGAACATTTTTTACTAGTGAGTTATTAGCAATGAATGCCATAAGCCGTTTTGTTTAGGATCTGTTTAATTCAACTTTGACTAAAAAAATACTACTTCTCATGTTGAACAACATTACTAGAAAAATGGATGATATACATTCATCCAACTTCAGCCATGACTGATGCTCTTATGGAACTGCCTGTAGTGAATTTCTGAATATGGTCAGAAGGCAAAACAATGTATAATATAGTTTGTTATTTAGCTAAGGCCCATCTTTTGTAGTTCAAGGATGAGCAAGGATATGAGAATAGTCTAGCTAAAACTTGGAGACAAACCTATTTCTTTCTGGAACTGTGAAAGTGCTTTGTCTACAAAATGTTCATATTTGACAAGACATAAATGAATGAAGTATAAATAAAAATATACTATAAGAGACAGTTTTACACCCATTTTAATTCTTGTGCCACAGGAAAAAGTTGAGTGGCTAAAACCCAAGTTCTGTTTCTCCAAAGCAAGGGAATTACAACAGCAAAGCAGTATTTTGCAATGCATGAAAAATCATTTCTGTGGAAAAATATCTGTATTTCAAAACTACTTACAAAGATAACAAAGAAAGATATTTTCATTTTGACTTGTAATGGTGAAAGCCTAAGGTTATTTTTATTTTGCCAGGAATGTTTATTATATTCATAAGTGGGTTGTAATAGTATCCCAAGAAATCCTTCTCTTCTGTTTTGACCAGACTGTGATGTTTAAGCTCATTGCCCCTCAGGCCTTAGTTGCTCTTCAGTTATAAAAAAGAAGGCAGAGAAAGGTCATTAATTTTGAAATTTGTTTTCCTTGGGTTCCACTTTTGTTACTTCAAAGGTCCACCACCAAGTCAGTACCTATATCTAAATATAGTTATGTGTGGCCGTGTGTGTATAAATAAATACATATAAAAAGCAAATTATTAGTTCTTGCTTTTATTACAGTAGTGTCATTTGACTTTATCAGTGATTCATTCTTATCTGTTTTTATTGGATATATTTCTGAAACTGTCATTCAGATAATAAAATTGTATTTTCTGAAAAAAGAAAAAAAAAAAAATGCTGAGTTTCTTCCACCGAAGTACAATTGTGTGGCTCCTCTGCTGGCTACTAATCAATGCCTGCACTTTCTGCCCCAAGAAATGATTGTGAATGAAATACATTAACTGTTTGTAGTAAGAGTTCCCATTGTCTGAACAGGAAATAGGTCCAGATTTATGCTTAGCTTTATGCTTGAACACTGCTTTCAGTCAGAAAACATTTAGATATATTTAAATTACATTATATATGTGTGATGGATGGGGAACTGAGTATGGCTGATACTGATCTGAGGAAGCAGGTGTTAAAAATCCATCTAAGATAAGCTGGCATTATAGATGAGTTGAAAAACTCAATTAAAAATAAATGTTTAATTTTTCATGGATTCATAGATTTCAAAATCAGAGGACTAATATGATCATATACTATTTATGAAACCATAAGCCATTGGATTTTACACAGGATTCCTCTTCCTGCTGTTCATAATAGTGTCTGACTGTTAAAAAAGAAAAATAAGTAATGCAATCTTAATTTACACAATTCAATTAGTTAAGAATCTCTTATATTCTTTTGTCATCTACTCTGGTTTTTCAATGGACTTACTACTAAGAATTTACATATTTTCTGTTTGAACTTTGCTGTCTTCAATTTCCATCCAATATACCTTTTCAACGCTATTTTTTCCATAACTAATTACTGCAATTATCAGAAAACTGTCTTTAGTAGCCTTTAGCATGAGCACATTTACCTTCTGCAGAAATATGTATCAACCCAGGAGTGGGACCATAAAATGACAGAAATGACTAATTGCATAACACAGACACCTGTTGCAAAGCCTTGACACCCCTGCCCAAATCTGGTAGTTCTCAGTTCCACAATAGCGCCATTTGCTGTGCTCCTTTAGTTTGGCTTTTTCTGTGCATAGAAGTGCTTACAACCTGATCTGCAGAAATTTAAAATCCAGTATCCATCTTCAGAGTGAGCCTTTCTTCACCTGCCTCCCATGAATATATTTTTAAACTTGCCAGGTGTTCTCCATTAACATATGGAAAAGGTATTCACTGAAAATGCAGGAGGAAGAGCTGTTGCCTTTTCCTTTTCCTTTGTATATTTTCTAGTGGATAAGGCATCCATCCAGGCTGTGACTCACCTGCTTTCAATGTATTTCTTATCTCCCGCTTTTCAGAAATGTCCCTTATGTTAGGCTGTTCTAATTGGTGTTAGTCTGTGCCTCTTCAGTTGAATTGGCACCATTGCTCAAGAAAGAGTTGAGGAGTCCCAGAATAGGGAAGAGAAATCAAGGACCTAGCCCTTCTCACCAGGATACCCATTGCTTGGGACAAGACAAGGAGTGCTTGTGTATTTTTGCTAGTCACGCAGTGGCTAAGCATCTTCCCACACAGCCTATATGTGGCTGAGTTCCCTTCTGCAGTATTTCCTCTCCATCCACTTTTCACACTATAAAGTAACTGGCAAACCTCACCCAGCTACAGCTCCTACACTAGCTACATCTAGTGATACTCAAATGTGCAGCAGTTACATCTGTTTCTCAACCTACCCCATAGCTTCTTAAATCATGAAGGGCAAATTGTAGTTTCAAGTGTTAAGTATATTACTTTCAAACAACTGGTGTCTCTTTGACACTACCAAGACAAGATAGCATTAATAATTTACTAACTCCTGCTAGCAAATGAGAACTTGAGATTTCTCCTTTGAAATTAGTTATAAATGTAAGTCTTGCCTAATCCAGTCTTTTAATAACCATTTTTACAGGACATCACTGTTTTGTCTTATTAATCTCCACAGTGTTTTAAATGAAATATTTTTCCTGGACGTGCAGTATCCACATTATATATATTTCCTTCCTTCCTTCCTCCCTTCCTCTCTTCCTTCCTTCCTTCCTTCCTGCCTCCCTTCCTTCCTCCCTCCCTCCCTCCCTCCTGTGTTATTGTTGGGCTTAATTAAGTGCATAGTGATGGAAATATGGGGGAATAAAAACTAGAAGTAAAACAAGCAAAGGTACAAGACAAAACAAAACAAAGCAACAAAAATTAAAACAAACATAAAAGCTAGAAATATAGCTCTAGGAGTAAAACCTTTCTGAAAGTACCAGAGAAGTTTAGGTACCAGAAATAGGCGACTTTCTTTGGTTCTTATCTTTCAGAATAACAATGAGAAATGAATAAACATAAGGATTCAAGTTACTAGATTTGGGCTAAAGTTATGCCAGAGTTATTCCAAAATTTCATATCAGGCATAGTAAATAAGAAACCGCACCCCCTACACATGCACACACACCGACACATACACAAAGCCAAATAATATTCTTTGTAAGAAACAATTGATGTAACAGCTTTTGTTTCCTTTTTCTAAAGCAAACCCAAACAAACAATTTCTTAATTTTTACCTTGCTCTTGAGAAAAATATCTAGTGGTGTAAGGTACTAAGCTAAAACATATCTGGCAAATGATTCTGCGCCAATCTATTTTATTCCTCTTAATTGTTATTCACTTGCTATTGCTGGAGAAAATTTCCAGTAAAAGTAATCAAAGATTTCCAGAGGCACTAACAGAAACTGAGGAAGTAATTCTGTGGGTTTTTTTCAGAGCATAAAATTGATTCAGGCCAATCTTTTCCCTATAAAATTGTATAATTTGGAGAGTATTTTTAGTAAAGCTGTTAGCTTTTCTTAAATTTAAAAAAGGATAGCTAAAAATACCTGTTTATTTTGCTTATATTAATAATATGTCTACTTAGTACTGTTTTATGCGGGGTAAATATGTCTTCTGTTTAAAAATGTGACAACATAAAGAATCTATACTTTTTAAGTACATTAACAAATGTATCGTTCAGTGGATCAGTCTCAGAAAAAGAAAGGATTTCACTACAGCTATCATCTAAAAATACAATAAAGAAAAGGCTAAAGCTACAGCTTCAAGAAACAGAACAGCAGTCCTCAGTTTTTGTAATATGTAAGTGCAGTGGAAAAACCCTTAGTCTGAACCATCAGTTATAGCAAATAAATAAAATAGTAAATATTGCAAATACATGTTCTACAAATGGTAGCTATCTGCTGAAAGACTTTGGTTCTGCTGACTAATAAAGAAACTGAGTAAGCTCTGTAGCTCTTAACACTGGTTCGCATTGACTGAGTTATATTGTGATTGCTTTAAAGGACATAAGATACCCTGGAATAGCTTTGCCTGATTGTTTAGAAGCTCATACTTCATTGAAAATAAAACTAGCAGCGAACAACCACATTGTATGGGGGCAAAAGGCTGTAATTTCACACGGTTTACATATACTCAGATTTACTCTCAGAGATGAAATCCTGCTTCAACCTTGAGTTCCTACATATGATTTATTACTGTGTTCTTCCATTTGAATGGATCTCATTACAGCCAAACACCCAAATCTTTAAATGTTGTTCTACTTGTTACAGATGCATCTTAGCTTTATTCCTTTTTGCTGGCAATTACTGTAATAGAGATAATTCCTTTTATATGAGAACGATTCATTCACAAACCATGCTAAACTGTAATCTTTTCCTAGTCTTCTCTCCATCTTATCTCCATCCTGTCCACTGGATGGACTGCACTGGAGTCCATCAACACATCTCAGTTAAAATGAGTAAGCTGCTGATGGTTTGACCCTCTTTGCTGGATATGCATCACATGTGAAATAGCATAGACAGTGTTCTTCCTATGTAGTGTCTCTCTGTTCAGTACTTGTTTTCCTATAGATGGTGTCTGAGATAGCTGTGAGTTTTCATTGCGTTTTGGACATGATGTTATGAATTATTGTAAAAATGACACAGCCTGTCAAAAAATATCTTACCTGGAGATCTTTTTAGCACATAGTAGCTAAGCTTCCCAAAATACTAACATGCATTAATTGCAGAACCAGTTACAACTGTTGCAGATGTCTAGTGTAGACATCTTGTGTCTCTGCAGCCTATTCTCCTAGTCTGAAAATCTTTTCAGCTGTAGGCTGAACATTTGTTTGCATCCATGATTTTATTTCTTAGGCACATCCTTCCTTGCTGGACCTGCTTCAAATCGTATTACTTTTGTCTTGCAGCCTATGCAGATGCTACCTTTTTCCTAGTGTGGACACCCAATTTGGTGGTCTGAGGATGGTACAAAACATCTTGCTGGACTCTGGCCAATTTTTAGCCTCTTATAAGATCTCATTCTCGTACCTTACCTGTGACTCTGACCCATGCTTGCTGTACATTTTCTTGCTAACAATAACGAGAGTTACTATTTAGCAGTGTTGCTAGCTGATTGGTACCTCTCAGTGAAATCAAAATATTAACAGGCTGAATGGAGTGATTTATTCAGGTTAAATTTCCATAAACACATATTTTTTTGCCAACTTAGGGCCCACTAAAGAATGGCTTAAGTAACTTTCACCATCATGAATGTATCTGTTCCATCAGTGATACTGTAGGAAAGCCACCAGTGACAGGTTATCAGCTGTCTCCCCTGACACATGAAAAAGCAGCACAGAACTTTTTGTGTGCTTTTTGTGACAGTCACTTATCAAATTATATTGGTGGCATTGTAAATGTCTGAAGACTTGCTCCTTTACAACATAGGAATTTGAGTTCATACTACAAAGTTATGATAGTGAAAAGTACATTGTGCTTTTGATGTATACTAATAAAATCAAGCAGAATGGGGAGTACTTAATTTGAATCTCAAAGTTCTGTCCGACAGTGTAAGGTGATGATGATAACTGGGGCTGGGATTGCTCTCACCCTCTCTTCTCCTGCTCGCCATTTGCCTATAAATGAGGATTTGGGAGTAGGTATTGCAACATTTCTAAGAAAAGATGACTGAACTGTAGAAGTGGAAAAAAACCTTTAGCATTTGAGTTCACAGGGAAATCAACTACTCCAGATCTGCAGGAGGCAGATAATGTTTTACTCATTCACAAATTCCCTAAATTTAAATGTTCTTTGGAGCAAAAACACAAAACAGCTAATAGCCAAAGCAGAAGTTCTTTTAAAAAGGAAACTTCACTGTATTATATTATTTGTATTATTTCCTATTTTTATGTTTAAATGTAGAGAATATGAAAATGATAGTTTTCTCTCATATTCTTTTCTTGCTTAGTGACAAGAAAACAAATTCAAATTGTGCTTGGGAGGAATAACTTAACAAAGCCAATTTTATTATGCAGATGAATTGTAGGTGTTGCATATCTGCATGTTTTGAAATTGTTAGCATACTTTTTTCCAAAGCTTTCTCTCTTTCTAGGTGTGTATATAACACATCATATTTAGGGAATTAACCAGCCTTAAGAAACTCACTTGTTTTCAGTAAAAGTTGTCATGGCTATACATTTTACTGAGGAGGTAATTGCTTCATTTTTGTTTAAATTTAAGGTTTAGAGTCTAAAATTTTTCAAAGATGAACAAATCATTTCCTCAACAACTGTGTGATGGAATTATGCTTTTTCTAAGAATATCATAGTGAGTTTGGAGTAAATAAATTCCTAAGAAGAAAAATATAGCTTCCTTCTCTCTGGCATTCCCATATGAATTATTCAGTTGTTGTCTTGTGGTCCACTGGTTCATTTCATTAAACAAGGTTGTGGGTGGGCCAAAAAAACCCATTCCAAACAGCTGGGAAGTTTTAGTCTTCAGCATAGGTTGTTTATGACAAAATGGTGCTTCCAGTTTGCTCTTAATATGAAAGGTCTTCTGTAAATCTTCTTTTTCACCAAACATAATTTATTTGGATCACTCACTACCTAGTTAAAAAAAAGTACACAAAATAATTGTGAAGACATCATCATCATTACCACATGCTAAAAAAGGTATTGTGGGACCTACTTTACCCAGTAACCTTCAATTTTTTTAATGACGTTTTAGCTTCTTTGGTTTCAGAAAGTTTTCAACTTACAAATGTAAGACTGTTATGAAGTAGACTCAGAGCCTTTCTAAAGCAGCATACAGACTGAGGCACAGTGGAAAACAAAAGTCCTGGCTTTTGGTGTGAGGACAATTGTTGCTAATATTATGGAACAAACACGCATAATCAGCATTAATAGGTGACTAGTTGAATGTTTAAGACTTGGTACCATCCTGGAATTCATATATTTCTGTTTAATAATGCCATCAAGTGAGGAAAAAAATTGGATAGATTTTTTTTTAAAGATCCTATCCCTTATTTAAACTATTACACAAATGGCTAGAGTGAAAAATATGCAAGCTATAACATGATACATTATAAAGCTGGAGAACATTTTTTTTCTCAGTCCTAACTTTTGCAGTCCCAACAATAATTCTTCATACCTCACCTGTTTCAGTTTTTCAGTTTAATTTTTAGCCATTTCTATGGAAGTTATTTCAGTTGTTGACTTGACCAATTTGTTCACTATCTCAACCTCCATTTTGTGTAAAGAAATCATAAAAGTTAAGAACCTGAAAATCAGATTTTTCTTTCGAGAAGCTGCTGTCCACAAATGTAAAAAGATTGTTAAAAGTGAATAGCATCACTTTCTAACAAACTGTAGGCAGGTTTGATGACTGAATCTCATCTTTCCATTGCTGTGCTGTCACCAAGCATTATGATGTTTGCACTCATAAGTATATTGAAGAAAAATAAAAGCTCTTTTGGGATTTAAAGATGTATTTGAACAACCATAGGTGTCAATGGTCCTTCTTCATTGTTGACCTACTTATGTTGAGCTACATTTACTATTAAACAAAATGCTCTTGATTAAAATGTTGGCTATAATGCTTTGCAGAATACATTATTTTACCTTTACAGAGAGGTAGGTAAGTGAGAGTAAAGGAAAATTACTCACACGCTTGCCTAGCACAAGAACACAAGTGTTAAAAAAAAAAAATCACAATGTCCTTTCAGCATAGCTGACTCCACAAGTCTTTTTACCTGTTCTCTTTGTGACCTGGTGGGGACTAGGTATATTTCTGTTTAATTTGTTTTGAGACAATACTTACACAATAACCTATTTCTGTATTATCCATTTTACATAGCACATTTGTTTCAGTGTGTTGACATTCCAAATCAGAGGCATCTGGTCTGTTGCATCTGCTATGCCCCTGCCAGGGTGCTGCTATTGGGATTTTCTTCCTATAGTTGTTGTAACATCTTCTAATAGTTTCCCCTTTGTTTTCTGTTGAGGATCCAGTTCTGCAAGATTAAATATATGGCTGAATTTGTAAGTTTCAAAATGTATATCCATATGTGAATTGCTTTTGCTCTGGGCCTTGGGTGTTGTATTTGTTTGTTTTTCTCATTCCTTTGTTTTAGACCATTTCAGCTAGTAGCTAGCCTATATTCATTTTTTTTAAAAAAAAAACCAAACAAACATATTTGTGTTCATCAAAGCACTAATTTTCCTAGCATAATTATTTGTATTTTGGTTACCCACAAAATCAATTTGTATTATTAGTTTGTCCAGTCACAGAATATTTTTCTGATTTTGATAATAGTGGAGCTTAATTGTTGCTGTTTGCTTTCATGCTACAGGATCACAGGAAGGCTCAGGAAAGATATGCTTTAGTAGCTACTTTTATCCAAGTTTCCATCAGGGTTTGTATGTGTATATGAAATGCTGGTTCCATGTGGAATGTATATTTACTAAGTTTTTAAGATTGTACCAATTGGTAAAATTACACGAATAAATATAACTCTTTTTTTCAACAATTTTAATTGATAAATTTTTACCAGATTAAATATTGTTTAGGTAAGGTTCTCAGACACTTTGTATTAAATGAATGAAAAATATATTAATTTGAAGAATTTTTTTCCCCTTATTTGGTTACCTTTCTAATGCTAAGAAAAAACCATTTGTTCTATAACTATATATTACATTTTCCTGAAAAGAGAAGAATCAAGAGTCATCAGATCTGTTCATAGTATAAGGTTTTTGAGATGTCCTTGACCTCTCAAAAATACACTTTAGTACATCTGGCAGAAAGTAATTTTATTCACATTAAATGGCAGAGGGAAGATTGTCCTCACTGTCCTTATAGGGATGAGATTCTTGAGTCCCTGAGGAAACAGCAGAGCTATCAAGACTGACTTTAAAGAGGCTTTGCTAGTTTTCCTGAGTGTCCAGTTCAAGAACTGCAGATGTATTTTGTGGGTAAATCATTCTGTAAGCACTTAGGTTTGCATCAGTTCCATTTGCTCATTTTCTCGTTGAGCAAATCCTTATTGCACAGTCCTTGCCTGTTGCTTTGTTTCTTGCTAGATTTCATATAGCAGAAGCTTTCTTCTGTGGTACAAACATAGCATTTAATGCCTGGTTGGAGTCACAGGATGGATCAGAGGAATCATTCCCCTATTAGCATACCAAATATAAAAATTATATTTAAGAAAATTTAAGGAACAGTTTAGAGTCACTGTTGGAGTAAGACCTTAGAATCAATTTTCTTTCCTTCTTATAAGCAGCTTCTAGGGAGGGGAAGGAGAGTGAGAGGGAAAAACTACTTTGGATGCCACACAATTTTCTGAGCATGTTGTACGTATTTTAATGTTCCTTCTGCACAGTTCATTTTGGCAATATGTATAATACAGGTGTTGCTAGGCTGCAGAGAGACTGCTTTTTCTATTGTAAAATTCTTGTCACTCACTAACTTGTCTGCCTAGAAAATGGAGTTTTGAAGTCACACAGATATCTAGAGGTAGTAACTGCATCAGTAGCTTTTATTCCTTTTTCTTGAGTACTTTCACTAAGGAGAGACTTCTAATAAGAAATTTGTTCCTTGCTTAATTATGCAAGCTGCTGCTTTAACTGCATGTCTCTACATGCAATTCAATCAGTATACAAGTGAAAAAATACCATCTAAGGTTTTGGATATGAGTTTAGAAAGCCAGTTGTTACAGATTTTCTAAGAACTTCCGGTACAGAAGTTAAAGACAAGAATTCTACAGGATGTGTATCTTGAAAATTGCCTTTTTTTCTGAAGAGTTTATAACTGCACAAAAATGAAACTTGGTGGAGCTTTTAGCTTACATTTAATGATGTATGCTATAGTTACTAAAAGTGATATTCTGATACTTTTTTGGTAATCTTATTGAAAAGAAAATTTTGTTACACTTTTACCTGTCACCTTCAACTTGATGAAATTATGTAACTCTAATTTCATATTGGAGAGCCAAATTTGAGATAAGACTTTGCAGGTATTTTTCCATCCAGTGCAATCAGTGACTATCATAGAATCATACAAACATAGGGTTTGAAAGGACCTCAAGATCATATCAGCTTGTTAAGATAAATTATGATTATTTAGAATAAAAGCATTTTAAGGGGTGGGGAGCAGGTGGGAGGACATGACAACACCTGACACAGGGGGTGGACTTTTAAGACAATTAAATGCTCAAGACACATAGTCCACAGCCAGGTGAACATGCAAACAGATTATCTTAAACAGTGAACACTGTCCACATAAAAAGCTCTAAAAATAAAAATCCTCCAATTACTTTTGTTGTCAGTGTAACAGCTGATGTAGTGTACCTACTAGCTACCTGACAGCATGCCATTCGTTTCTCCTGACTCAAAATTGTGGGCAGAAAAAGGACATTTGTTTGTAATTTGGTAATAAATATTGCTACTTTCATCTCCTAAGACTGGGAAATCTAATGAGTATCTTTTCTGTAAGCTACACAATAGGAACTTGAAGTTGCTAGATTTGGTCAATGTCTTTTAAAAACATGCTTGAATGCTTCTGATCTGGGAAATCATTAAATCAATTCCTTGTTTACTCTTCCCTGATACTTCAAAATAAATTAATATATGCATGAATCTTATATACCTTACTTTTCTTGAGTTCTCATTTTCATAATATCTGAAGATCTTGTATCTTAGTTTTTATTACATCCCAAAGACCACAAGTCATTATTTTAAAGCCCATCTTTTTTCCCTATGAGAAACTCTAGATCCACTTCTTACTTTCTAGTCAGATTGCCTGGGGTTTGTGCATCTGCTTAACTAACATATAAATTATTGTCAGTGTTAATTATGTTTCTGCTAGGTAAGGTGTCAGGACAGAAAAAGCAATGGTAATAGCCTTACCTGAGTTAGAAGCAAGAGATAGTAATTAAAGAGTCTTAACAGATTAAGAAACAAACATCATTAATTAGGCTTCATGAGTTACTAGGAAAATATAGGTTAAAAAATGAAGAATTATTGTCTTTCTATATTCTAGTTTTACAAGTTCTTTTAAAATTACTATTGCAAGTTATACTTGGTATTTATATGTTAAGAATAACAAGAATATTTGGAAGATCAAGACCAAATTCTTCATATTATTTGAAACAGCAAACAATCTCTGTTTTAAATCAAGCTTGCACCAAGAAAGTCCCTATATATAGTCTTCTCAACAGCTCTACATGCATTTTTCTTTGTTTTATTTTTGTATTTGTGTGTAACTAGGCAATACTACAGGATCTGGAGCAAAGACGTCCCCAGCTGGATGAACTAATAACTGCAGCACAAAATCTAAAAAACAAGACGAGCAATCAGGAGGCCAGAACTATAATTACTGACCGCAGTAAGTGGTGATTCTGCTATCATATGATGCTTCAGCAAATATGGAAAATGTTGTAACACTTGATAAGCATATCATTTTTCAGACACTTTATGCCTTTGCCATCAAGAGAGTTCCATCAGGAGACACTTTGCACACAGATTTTCCAAATTGCATATAGAATAAATGTCAGTGAAAGTCAGTGATTATATATTTCAAATTTTTCACCTTAATTTGGTGTTGCTTGTCTTCATAGTGGAAGCACATTGTAAAAAAATATAAAATGTGATCACTATAGATGAAGAAAGACATTTATTCTTAAACAAGGAGGGAAAAAGAGGGTTCACAGAGTATAGGTGTAGGCTTGTAAGAGCCTTTCAATTCCACCCCTCGTAATACAACTGCAGCCTCTTCTTACATCTCCCCTCAGCACATGCTCAAGTCTGATAGTCTGCCACTAGTCTTTATTAGTTCTTCAGTTCTGGTTCCCCTTTCCAGAATTAACCAGCAAGGCATGTTTAAGGTGGAAAAATGAAAAGAAAAGGTTTTAGAAGAAGTTTAGAGAAGACAACAATGTCCTGTCGCCCTTCAATGCTTGTGTGTCCTTACACCCCTCACTCTATAATCAAACACATTCTCAAGGTCATGCTATTAAAGCAGCCCTCTGTTGTGGACTGTTATACATCTTCAGTTATTATTTTGAGTACTTAGAACTCAAAACCAAAAAATTAATTTCTTATGATCCTAGAGGTCGCCCATGGAACTTAAGAAAGAACTAAGCCAAATGCTTTGAACGTGGACACAGCCAGTTCACTTTAGATGGATACAAACTCTTTCTACAACTTGACCTGAAGATACCTCCAGTTTTCTCCCTGAAACTGATAACTGGTTTATACATAACCTTTATACATAAGTTAAGATTCTCTATCCCCTTAATTAAATATATATATACACACACACACACTATCTGTTCCCTTTTTATTCCATCAGTTAAATAGTTTTCATAATATACCAAAATCACATTGCATTTTTGGACTGCATTCGTGTTATATCACATACAGATATTATTTAGACTACATTTTATATGAAATTACATTATATAACTGCTATTCTCTTCCTGGTTTTGAAGCAGAGACAGAAAATGTATTTGTTTTATTTGAAGTTAGTGCTTATATATTACATTATTATATATTACATAAGAACATGTTCCTGTTTGACATGCAATTGATTTTAGAGTCACATAATCCATTGAATTCAGAAGTACATACATACACCTTAACATTACAGTCCTTATTCATAGCCAACATACATATTTTCTGGTATATTTTAATTTTTAATTCTAAGACAAGTCTTCTGATGATAGGAATTATAGACTTCACATGAAATGCAAGCATAATTCCTATATGTCCTCATGTGAATTGTATGGATGACTAAATTTTATTCTGTAGGAAAACTGCACTTCACTTTAAGTGAAATTGCCAGATAGATTAAATGCTGGTTTTAAGACTGAAAGAAAAAAAAAAAAAAAAAAAGGAAAAAATGCTATCAGATTTAAAATCATAAATTAATGTT
>NDXB01022234.1:67705-83551 GCA_002631895.1 Agapornis roseicollis
AAAAAAAAAAAAAAAGGAAAGCAAGCTATCAGACTATAAATCATAAATGAATGTGTGGTAACCCAATTATATGACAGCTTTCATCTGTGGCTAGTGATGTGGTGACTATATTTTAATGATGTTTTCTTAGTTTTAATTTATAAGAATTCAAAAAATTATTAGTTGAGTTTCAACTTAAAGTATACAAGATTAATTTTTGCTCTGATTTAGCAATAAATTTTCTATGCTGAATCTGTCAATATCCTTGTCAGAAAAATTGCCACTTAGGATGCAGTCCTTTTGTGTCTTTTCAAGTACATCTTGTTGTAGTATAGCATCATCTAGTATCATCTTGTTGTTAATGAAATAATTTTAAAGTCAACAAAATATTTCTTGTCAGAAGTATACAGGGTCAGTGTTTCTGTAGGGGGGGAGATAAAGTATGAGTAGGGCCCTTTTTGATCCAGTCTTCTCTGGTAGCAAAATAGATTCATGATGATTTTTTTATACTTACTTTATAGTTGTACAATAATAGGTAGCACTAAACACTATTCAAGAGGTATTTATTTCTTACGAATTTTAAGGAGATCATGACACTTCCAGGGAAAAAAAATGGTAGGACTTTACAATAATACATAACAGGGTTTTCCAAATAAAAACCAAATGTGATGTACGTCTTTAAAAGGACAATAGTAATTTTAATATTTTTAATTGCATGATTTTTTTCCCATGCATGTTGTGTGAAGAAAAAGGAGATCACTATGGTTTGAATTAGATCTGCTAAATAACTGTATAGACAGGATCCATTTTTTCTTGTTGCATTTACTGTGGGGGTAGTTCACCCCTTCACAGTGCTATACTGTTCTGAACATAGGACCACTCTTTATGGCCAGCATAGCTGGGGCTCTCAAACTGTGTGTTCTCTAACAAAGCTTCTAATGTCTGCTGTGCTTCACAGTGCTCTCACCTAGTGCATCGTTTGCTCTGCAGTCCACCGCATACTGATCCCAGCAACCGCACACATTGTGCTGTCCCCAGGTCTATCCCTGGAAATCTTGTTTGCAGCGAGAACTGAATCCTGGACCAGAGAACCTTCAGTTGCTAAGACTTGTGTGTTCCTCACAGCTCTAGAGAGCATCCTCTTCTTTACACTTGGACCTTGCACCAAAGTCCAGCTGCAAGTCCTCCCTGACTGCCTCACCCACAGACTATTTCCCATTTTCTGTGGTTTTCAGTCTACTCAATTTCATGACTTGAGCATAAGCACAGTGCCAATTGTGCTCCTCTGCAGCAGCTGTGTACCTCTCTCACACTCAGCATTTTGTAATGTCACACTGTCAGGTGCCAAAGCCATTTATTGTATTCCATCAAGAAGGAGAGGAAGTGCAGGGCTGGTCTGTCACACAGGAAAGGCGAGACTCAATTTTATCTGGTGTGCTACCTCTTCCCAGGTTGAAGCAAGCGATCTCACACTTTGAGAAGTAAAAAGCTGAAAACACGAGTTAGTTTGTAAGAATATTTTGTTCATTGTTGTTTGCTACTAAGGTGCTAGGAAAAAAAAAAAATGTACTCAATCATCTGGCCAATATCACAGGACAGATATATTATAAATACTAAATGAGACTTGTAGGTACTCTATGAGATAGGTACTATTCTGGCTCACAGGATGGGTTAGTGTGTCATCAGCTGTAATTAAAACCCTGAAGGTTATGCCTTCTGTGCTAATATTGGTAATTTTCAAATAATTCTGCTTACAGAAATATGTATATTATGCCCAGTAAAGTCAAAATTTGAATTATATTTAAAAAACTTTACCGCCTTTTTAAAGTATTTATATATTAAAAAAGGTAAATATTTTATACAAAATCAAGGAAATCAAAAGACATTTGTTAGAGAACCTTTATGAAGAATTGAAGAAAAGTAAATGAAGTCAATGATGACGAGTATCACATAGGTTTAGTCTTTCTTTAGGAAATTAAAAAAAAAAAAAAGAAACTAAAGATAAGCTTATACAATTGAATTATTTTGTTTGAACTTTTTCCCCTCACCCTTTTTTCATTATCTGTATGAAACTGTTGAAGCTTTGCTACATAAAAAGAACTTGGCTTTATAAAGTAAAGCTTGTGTTATGTTTCCATAACATATTTTAATCTCTGTTTATGTAAATCATAGTTTGTTTACAACTTATATATTAGATAATACATAAGAATAATAATTACATTTATTCTTGAGTAAAAGTTGTTGGAAAAGCAAGATATCTTTCTGCTCTTTTAATGTCCTTGATAAAACATTCTATTCTAACAGAACCATATGTTCTACAATAATGTTTTTCTCTACATAATGCATCACAGCTCCAAAACACCTTGCTTTACTGCTGATGAAAATGTTATTTCTTTAAATTAAATGAGTTTAAAGCAACTTTAAATATGATAAAGTAATTAAACTTTGAAAATTCCTTTTATTATCCATCAGTTGCTATGTATAAAATGCATAAACCAAGTAATGACCCAGTGTAGAAATATACCGAGAGATAATAAAAACAAAATTACAGTCTTAGAATCAGAAATACCAAAGTAATTACAAAGGCTGTCTTAGATCTTGCTAGATCCTGGAAATGTAAGAAATTTAAATAGGAGGACTTCCTACTGCTGTGTTGATACATATGCAAAAGGTATGGCAAATAACCTTTCTGTTGTTTTACTTTGCTACAAATTTACATCCCAATTTTTTAATGTGGTTTCTGGCTGTGTAAGTGATAGATGAGGTACGAAAATTAACATTTATAGAACTGTGAAGAAATAATATGTTACTGACCAAAGAATCTCTTTTTCAAGTTAATATGAAGCCAAAGTAGCATGCAAATTTCTTCAGCAAGAGTGTGAAATGTAATGAACTCTTAAAATATCGAAAGGTTAATTACACTGTATTATCTTAAATACATAAATAATAGCAATAAATACAAGCATTTCAATGAAGAATATTTTGATTAAGAACAAAAGATTTGTTTTGAAATTTTACTTGATAGTTTTTAAAACCAAGTCCACAAATGTATGAATGATTTATAGAAGATGCCTTCAGAAGAGTTATTTTGGTTTTCAGTTTGGGAGTTTTTGTTTAATTTTTGAAAAAAGAAAAGCTATATGTTATAATTGGTTGTTAGGAAAACTGCACTTATACTAATCTGAAAAGAATCTTGAGTGTCTCTGTGTCACCTCATAAAATAGCCTTTATTGAATAGCTTGCTGTATTAGACAGTTTTATTGCAAAATCATCAACTTGTCATCACTTTCACCACAAAATGTATGGAAACTCCACAGTGAATTACAGCTGTACTGTTGTTCTTGTCGTCTTACTACAGCAGACATCTCCATGGTGCTACCATCCATGTGGTTTTCTCTTAGAGCTATTGAATACAGATAATTGGTTTACCACTTAAAAAAAAAAAAAAAAAAGAATCTGGAATTTGTCATCCAGTAGTAAAACTTGTAGTCAACAAGACTATGAAGGAAAAGTATAAGAGAAAACTGTACACAGTACTCCAAATGGGGTCTCATGAGAACAGAGTAGAGGGGTGGGATCACTTCCTTCAGCCTGGTGGTCACACTCCTTTTGATGCAGCCCAAGATACGGTTGGCTTTCTGGGCTGTGAGTGCACACTGAAGCTGGCTTGTGTTCGATTTCTCATCAACCACCACCCCCAGTCCTTCTCTGCAGGGCTGCTCTGAATCTCTTCTCCGTCCAACCTGTAGCTGTGCCTGGGATTGCCCTGACCCAGGTATAGGACCTTGCACTTGGCATGGTTGAACTTCATGAGGTTGGCATCAGCCCACCTCACAAGGTCCCTCTGGAAGGCATTCCTGCCTTCCAGTATATCAACCCAACTACACAGCTTGGTGGTGTTAGCAAACTTGCCAAGAGTGTACTCAATCCCACTGTCCATGTTGCCAACAAAGATGTTGAACAGGATCAGTCCCAACACAGACCCCTAAGGGACACCACTCATTACTGGTCTCCACCTGGACATTGAGCAGTTGGCTGAATTCTCTGTGTGCAGCCATCCAGACAAGATGCAAAGGTTACTAATCATCCTCATGTTCTTTACAGTTTAAACCTTGTGTTGCTGTGCTGGAGGAAAAGATCTTTCAGAAAGATTGATATGAAAGAAAACTTTTTTAAAAGCCTTTAAATAATTTTGACTAGGCCCCTAAAAAACAAAACCAAAAAGAAAATCCAAACAACAAAATAAAATGGAAAAACAAACCCCCACTCTGAATAAGGAAAGCGTGGTTTGGTAGGGGATGCTTCACACTAACAGGGTATACATTGTTGTATGATGTAGCCCTGTGTACATGAATTTAGGGACAAAGTTGATCAATACACGTGGCCAGTCAGAATACAGACAGAAACAAAATCTTCTAATTGATGGTGTCAAGAAAATCCAAGCCTATTTAATATCCTGCAGTTTACTCTTCTATTCTTAAAATGTTTGGAAACAGGTGGTAGAGGTGATTTTAGTGAAACAGTGAAAGCATATAAATTTTCAGCCTCCTTCAACTTACCCGGTCAGTTTCACCCAGGTGAACATAACTGTTGCCCAGAACCATGAGCAGATGTGAAATGACAGAAAGTCTTATTTACAGCCTGTCAGTAGGCAATCCCTTTACCCAGGTACTACTGTCTGCTCCCCTACTATGGTAAGTCCTATGAATAGTGTTAGGGGTATCTTTTCCTTCTTTATGCTCAATACGAATAATAATTTAACAGACTGTTTTTACTTAACTATCTGCCTTTGTTCTTAAAGTCTTTGTGAAAACCTCTAATAGATAAAAATCTGCATGCATATATATATATACACATATTCTTTTTAAGTTTAACAAGACCAGTGCTTCAGTAGCTTCAGAAAGGAGCAAATTTTTACTTGCAAAAGTATTATTAGCAAAAAGTAAAGGGAAGGTAAGTAACTGCCACACAGGATGAGATTGCAGGTCCTGTTAATTTACTCTGTTGTCTCTGAAATTCTTAGTTCTAGGTCCTTCTGAAGAATATTTAAGAATTAAGTAGTATGCAATTGTGAAGTGAATTGAGAGTATTTCTCAGGAAACAAAGTCTTTCTTTTATTTCTTAAATAACTAGAGAAGTGCTACCATAATTTTTTGAAATATTTAACTGCCTAAAGCTCCCAAGAATTTGCAGTTCTTCAAGAAAGCAAAAACTGAGTTGTTTTAGAATTTTCAACATGTTTATCAGTATCTAATGTGAGACTTCCTATTTGCAGTGTTACTGCAAAAAATTTGGATGCTATTACATAGGATTTAAAAGTTGGTTTCAGTCTTATTTTACAAAATGTTATACTTTAAAATATTAAAATAATAAATGCTGAAGAGGTTTGACTTACATCTTGTCAGTGTCAGAACAACATTCCATTAACTTCTGTAGTGGCCTGATAGTCAGAAGGATCCCTGGCGGTGTTCAAGGCCAGGTGGGATGAAGCCTTGGGTGGCACGGTTTAGTGTGAGGTGTCCCTGCTTATGGCAGGGGGTTGGAACTAGATGATCTTAAGGTCCTTTCCAACCATAATTATTCTATGATTCTATGATTTTGTTTTTCTTTTTGAGTAAAAGCAGAAAGACTCCATTTTCTACATTAAAAGGAACGGTATTAATAATTTACCATTAAAAATATTTAGAATACTTATACCATACTTGCAACCCATCTTCATTGCGAGTAAATATCCAAAATGATCAAGCTCCAAAAGCGAGAGGGAAACAATTGCTTATTTATAACTGTACTAGCATTCTGTACTGTAAGAATTTTTTTCAAAGTTAAGGACTCCTTTTATAACCAATTGAAATTTCCTTTCTACTGATGAAATTCCATTACTGTGTTGTTATAAGGTCCATCTAGGAAATCTATAATTTACTGTTTAACTTTAAAATCTGTGTGTGTGTAGCTGCTCAAGATTATGCTGAGGGTTTATTTGTTTTTTTTGAGGTTTTTGGTTTTTGTTTGTTTTGTTTTGTTTTGTTTTGTTTTGTTTCTTTGTGGTTTGGGTCTTCTTTGGGTTTTGTTGGGTTGTTTTTTTTTTTTTTTTTGATAGGTTACTATTTCTTGCTAAATGCTAGGACAACTTCACACAATTGAAGTCTGAAAGTCTCAAAAGTATTGCATCATATGGTTTGGGTGCATTCCCTTTTTTCTTTAAGTGAGATATTGTCTTGGTTTAAACCCAGCCATGCAGCTCGTTTACTCACTCAACCCCCCTTTCTTTCCCTCCCCTGCTTCCAGAGGGATGGGGAGGAGAATCAAAAGAATGCAACTCCCACAGGTTGAGATAAGAACAGTTTAGTAACTAAGGTATAACACAAATCACTACTGCTACCACCAATAATAATAATGATAAAAGAAATAACAAGGGAAAAGAATATAGCATCTCAGCAACCACCGACAGATAACTCACGACACCCCACCAGCACTTACCGAATANCCACCGACAGTCACGACACCCCACCAGCACTTACCGAATACCTCCTCCAACCCCCAGAGAGAACTAGCCCTTCCGGGTAACTCTCAGTTACATCCTGGGCATGACGTGCTATAGTATGGAATATATCTTTGGCTAATTTGGGTCAGGTGTCCTGTCCCTGCTTCCCCCCGGCCTTCTCTCCTCCCTGGCAGAACATGAGACTCAGAAAGTCCCTGTTCAGAATAAACATTACTTAGCAACAACAAAAAAAAAACAACTGGTGTTATCAGCTATGTTCCAGGAAGAGTCAAAACATAAAAACTGCATCAGCTACTAAGAAGGAGAAAAACTGACTGCTACTGCTAAACCCAGGACAGATATAATGCTCCATTTTTAACAAAAACACCCTATTTACCCTCAAAAGCCTCATGATCTTCCTAATTTTCACTCCAGTTTTGATCTTTTAAATGTTGAAGTTCAGTTAGTTTATACAATTATCAAAATACTTTTTAAGATTGTTTGGATTTTAGCTATGTGGTTTTAGCTATGTTTTTATTGTTTATTGGGATGAAGATAAAGCCATGTACACATGCTGTAAAGTAGAGAGAGAATGCTTGCAGAGACTGAGGCAGCCTTCTGGTAATGTGGGCAAGCAGAGCAAAGCAAGTGGGATTTTTATTCCTTTGCAATGTTTTTTTTTTTTCCTTTAGAGATCAATGAAAATACAATAAGAGCAAACTTCCTGCATTATCAGTAGTGAGGATGATCTCAATAAATTCTAGATCTGCTATAGACTTTCTTTGTAATTCCAGGAAAGTCTTAATTACATATGTGCAGTCCTTTACATAGATAATGTGGGATAATATCTTTACTAGCAACTTTTGTCTGCCATGCGTGTTCAGAAGATTAGGATTTTTGCCCTGTTTTATCTGAGTATGACAAACCTAAGTCTTTTCTGTTTGGCCAGTGTTTCTAGGTAGTACTGTGTTAGAAAAAATAGCTTCACAGAGCTATGTAAGTTTGACTAGAAACAGATATGTAAGCAGTGATAATATCCATTTTATTTCATATTTATCCATGATAATGCAAACAGAAGAGCTATGTTGCAAGAGATTACTCAAAATGAAAATAAAGGAAATAACAAAAAAAGAAATTTTTCAGAAATAGAGTTTTCAGAATGTGATCAAATTACTCATCTACTGATATTTTATCCAATGTTTGATAGGCAACATTTAATGTCCACAGTTATTTGAAAACCTGTGTATGAACAATACATATATTTTCTTTTATGCCAGACCATAATTTTCTGTAATAATGACAGAGCAAACAGGAAACAAAGGTCCTGCTCTTGCAGAGATTACAACCTAAATTTAGGTGCCACATAATCAATGATATCAGGCAAATGCAGATTTTGGTGTACATTGTGTCCCATCTCTTTTTCTAAATGAATTTAATACAAAAAAAACATGTGTTGGAACCTGTAGTTATTCTTAGAGAATCAAGTTAAGCATCCTGGAATATGTTTGGCCTATGCATTTTACTTTGGCTATCCTTAATATAAATTTATCATGGTTTTAGTTTTAGCTTGAGTTGGGAATAAACCAGTAACAAAGAGGGTGTTTTGTACAGTCCCAAAGCTCCTTTGCAAGTCGAACCTGAGTAAATACCATCTTTGTGTGAGAGAGGTCCTAAAACTCTGGTGGGTGGTTACATCAGCTAGTGGTTTCATTTTTTATGTATACCAAATCACCATTATGGTGACTTATGAAATACTGTAGATAATTAAAATAATTTAATTTTTTATCCATGTTTAGAGAATAGCAGTGCTCATAGAGTTGTGTCAGCCTTTATCATGCCAGAAAAGGGATAGAAGGGGAAATAGCATTACAGTTCTGAAGATTAACTGCTCATATTTCCTCTCTTTTACCAGCAGGCTTATTGCATGTTACATGAGACAGTGACCCATAAGAGGGCAATCCCTATCTGAGTAACCAGTAAAGAGTAGATGTTGAACAGTCTGATTGATACATGGTGAGAAAGTGGTGGCATGTGGGATTCATGGGACTTAAACCCTGAAGCAGGCTATTTAGAAGTCTTTATTTCATTATATTTTAATTGGATGAAAACCTGCATACATCAGAGGGAACTCCTGTGCCACTGAAATTTTTCCTGGAGGTATCAGACTGTGTTTATGTCAGCTCTATATTAAATGTAGAAATTAGTGCAGTATTTCAGATTAGGAGATATACTAATTTTGCAGAATATGCATCGCTTTTCCAGTATTCTGATTCTCTCAGAATGTTTGCACAATGGATCAGTATGGCTCAAAATGCTCAAAATGTTTTCAGAATTTCAGAAGAAAAAATTTCTTCTGCAGCAAATCTTACTTCCTTAGTTGACTCTGTTGAATATTTACTTTGAAGCACATAAGGTCATCTTTGTGTGTGTCAAAAAGTGTGGATTAACCCATATCAGACTGGTAGCATTTTCTGGAGTATGTAATAAATAGGTACAAATGTGAGAGGGAAAGCAGAATGAGGTGTATGATGTGGAAATGTCAATGTGAAATAGAAGCAATAGCCCTGAGGAATTAACTCACCTTTGGAAATCCTTAGTTCTATATTAAAGCACTTTTCCTATTGGTGTAAATGTAGGTCTATAAAAAAAAAAAAAGTTTGTTTTTGTGTTGGCCAGAAATACAGTCTTTAATATACAGTCTTGTGATACCTAATGCTTTTCTCCTATCAGGAAGATTATTGTAAGATAAGTAACTATTTTATCCAAAATCACAGGTACAATACATGATCTGTTCTGTAAATGTCACTATTTCGAGTCTATAAGCTTCTGTTTGTGCTGGAATTTCTAGTCAGCTGTCCTGAAATGGAGGAATCTGTATATTCAGTACTGTATCCAGCTCTCAGGCCCCCAGTACAAGAAAGATATGGACCTATAAAAGTGGGTCCAGAGGAATGCCATGAAGGTGATCAGAGGGCTGGAGTACCTCTCATATGAACAAAGACTGAGTTGGGCTTGTTCGGTCACAAGAGAAGGCTCTGGGGAGTCCTTAGAGCAGCCTTCCAATACTGAAAGGGGGCCTGTAAGAAATCTGGAGAGGGATTTTTTGCAAGGGCATATAGTGACAAGACAAGTGGATATGGATTTAAACTGAAAGAGGGGAAATTTACATTATATATAAGGAAGAAATTCTTCACTGTGAGGGTGGTGAGAAACTGGAACAGTTTGCCCAAAGAAGTTGTGGCTGTCCCATCCCTTGCACTGTTCAAGGCCAGGTTGGACAGGGCTTCAACCTGGTCTAGTAGGAAGTGTCTCTACGAATGGCAGGGGTTTTAGAACTACATGATCCCTTCTAACCCAAACCATTCTGTGATTCTGGGATTATGAAATTGCTAATTTGTAAATAGAACAAATTTATACAGTTTTCTGTTTCTGTTGTGAAATGATACATTTCAGTCAGTTCAGATATAAAATGCCTAACATTTATGCTTAAAGTTGAATAAAGAATTATTTTAGAAAGAAACATTTTTACTTCTCTGCCTTGAAATAATTTGGGAGTTTTCTTTGCTTTCAGAAGCAAAAAAAAAAAAGTCAAAGCTATGATGCTTTGATTTTGGCCCATGTTTTTTTTTTTTTTTCTTTTGAAAAAAAAAAAAAAAGTCAAAGCTATGTTGTTTTGATTTTTGCCCATGTTTTTTTTTTTTTTTCTTTTGAAAAAAAAAAAAAAAGTCAAAGCTATGTTGTTTTGATTTTTGCCCATGTTTTTTTTTTTTTTTTTTTTCTGATACATGAATGGCTTCTTCTGGTTCATCCACTGAGCTAAGCCAGGACCCCACTTTCTGTGACTGTTTCATTGGTGAGTGAAGGGAGCTCTGCAGCTGTCTCCAAGCTGATCTCCAGAGAGAGATGCATGCTGTGGAGGTAAAGCAGTTGAATCACTGTGCAGATCTGACATTGTCAGAAGAGGCACAGCAAAAGCTTCATGATAGTCTGTGTTCATAATTCCCAGACATGGAATATCATAAAGAACAACTGTAGCCTAGCAGATGGTTTCAGAGTTAAGACCAACAAATAGGAGCTATTGTGTTGCTTACTGGCCATTTCACAAAGTGTGCCAGTTTACCCTTGAAGATGCAGCTTAATTAGTAAGTATTACAGGAGTAAGAATTTGGACCTTAAAAGTTATAGAAAACTAAAGCTTAGCTTTTTGATGGTGTTATTCTGTAGTTCATATAATATTTAATGTGAAATAACAGAAGGAAAAGATTTTATGTTTATCCATTGTAAAATGTTGCAGTCTTTGAATTTTGAATTTTAGATTTATGGCTTCTGTGGTAAGTGGAGGTTCTCCTGAGGAAATTTTGATTTTTGAAGAATAAAACAGAAATATAAACAGTATGCAAAACCTTGTTTCAATAACTTGGAGCCTGACATTCACACTTTTGAAGAATTCCAAAGTCCATTTTTATATTTTAGGTATTTTGGTACACTAAGATCTCCCAAAGTCTTTCCCATACAGTCAGAGCTGAATCTATTAAATCAAAATCAAATCAAAACAGCATAGAGATTAACAAATGCAGATACATTTGTAAAGCAAGTCTCAGCCTAAACTCAGTAGGAGTTACTGTGCTGATGACATTAAAAATATACGGTTTAAATATGAATGTATGATGGCAATGCAAAGTGATCTGGTTCTAAGAATTCTGAAATACACTGCTTGTATGCTTCATTAGGTAGGTAATGAATTTCACACATTTCAGGACTTAAACTGCCAGACCTACTATTATGTTTCTGCATCAGTAAGTATGGAAGTCCATGAAAGCGTTAGTATATGAAAGCTGATGTACTTTAATGATGCTAATAGCATTCTTGTTTATGCTTAGAGAAAGTAGAATATCATTTCACTAATTTAATATCGCATTTTTAAATACAGGCACAGACAAGTCGTATTTTTTCTGGGAGGAAAAAAATGTTTTCTTAAGTATTTTGTAAGTAGGTTGATTGTTACAAAAGCTATTATCCATGAACAGAAATTAGTTTAATGATTTAAAATTGTATCGGACATTTGGGCAAAGTTAAATAGTTAAACACCTAATCTCTTCTAATTAATTTTTATAATACTAAGAAAGACAGAAATTAATAATTTTTCCTATCAAGTTCTTTGCAAATTTTTCTATAAATCTAAAACTGAAAGAATTGGATTACTAATGTATTCACTCATTTTATTAATCAGATTTGCCTTAATCCTGTGCCTTCAATTTGGATACCTTCTGTCAGTCTAAATATAATTCCTAAATCTAATGTAAGTCTTCATAATTACATGATGTATATTTTAAAAAGTACCTAAATTCAATAATGCAGTAGCTATTTTGTACATACAACAAAGGAAATAAATTAATTAATTGTTTTTCCAGTTAGTACAATGTTACTACAAAGTGATATTTTTATATCATCCAAATATAGGAGTCTCTAAAGTAAATAAACAATAAACTTGTGATGGCTTGTCCATGTGAATCCTGCTCCTGGGGTCATTGATGAATCACTGCTGTCTCTATCCTATCTGAGCAGTGGGACTGACTGTGGTAGTTCATCGCTCCATAAATAACCTGCTCTGCTTCTTAGGGCTCTGGTGGCTATATAGAGAGATATCAGAAGTTTATCCCTAATCTACTTGTACATCCCCCTAGTCAATACTTGTGTATACGCATATGCATATATTTGTTTCTGTAGGCCTCTAACATAACTACACTTAGGTTTGTTGCCTAATTCATACTAATTCTGATGAATCTTATTTCTCAAAATAAGTGTTTATTTCTCACGTTAAAATTTTACAGATTGTATGACATATTAAAATGCAAGATAAATTCTCTTCCACATCTTACATACCATAATCATTTCCCCTTTTCACTTAGTAAAAAAAATTATGGCAAAAACTTCATTTGAGAGGTGATAAAAATTATATACATAAATACATCTATAAATACCTGACAAACTTGTGAATGCTTTCTCAAGGACCTGTTTTCCAAATAATAAGCTCTTGCATGCCCTTCTCAGTGCTCAGTCACAAAAGCTGCTTTTGCTTGTTATAAGAAACTGATTTCTTTAGTTGTGTTACCAGCTTAGTCTGGTCTCTAACTCCCACTACATATAGCAAGGTATAAAGCATGCTTCAGAGTGTTGAAGCGTTATTCACTTGGTGCCTAGTGGAAAGCACTTGACAGTTTTCAGTTCATTCTGTTTGATCAGACACTTTCAAGGGAGTAAAGTGACCTTCATTAGCTTGATCATATGGCAGTGATTTTTAGATAAAAGAAAATAGGCTTACCCTAGTGAAACAAAACAAAATTAAATCATAGAGTTGCAATACTTGGAAATAATTGCCCCCAAAAAGTACAAAACTACAAAATGAGTTCATAAGTTTGTGAGTTATTTTACAAAAACCCAACATTTAAATCTGTTGAAACCTCTCTTATTACTTGTCTTTCTTAGCCTCTGAGAATTCAAGGAAGGTAACATTCTTCCTCCCAGGGCTTTCATGCCTTAACAGGTCTTGCAGGTACATACTCATTGCTCTTCATCATTCCAGAAAGAAAAGTGAAGGCTCTGAGCACTCTTTCCTGGTAATAATCTATTCTTTGAAACTAGAATACTGCACAGAAGTATGCAGGTTTAAAGTTTTCCTTCCTCCCTTCATCCCTCCCTCTCATCCCTCCTTCCCTCCTTCTCTCTCTCTCTCTTCCCTCCCTCCATCTAATCACGATACATACATGATAAGCAATAATATTTCTATAAATATCTTAATAGTGCATAAAAGCTACATCTGACATCTTACTGCCATAAATGACAACTAGATATTCTCAGTTGCCATCCCACCTTTAATTTGGGGTTTATTGGCAAAATCCTCTCCTTGATGTATAAAATGTCTTGTTGGGATGTATAAAATGTCTTAGATGATGCATTATTACTCTCTTCCGTATTTAGTTAAAGTGCTACCACAACTTTCTAAGGTCATTGTTTAAAATTATGACTTCTATAAGCCTCTGAAAAAGGTTAAGAGAAATACTGCTTTACAGGAAAAGATAAAGGACACATGAAGCATAAACTACTGAGTAGGCTGTCTCCAGCTGTTCACTACTCTATACTCTGTCCTATCCAGTTCCGCTTGATAATGATAGCCTACGGGCAGCAACTTAGTAGATGTTGTAACTGCTCCTGTAAACTTCTTAAGCACTTCAGGATTTAGACAATAAATGTTCTAAACTTATCCTTGTTTGGCTCCGCCTATACTATCTAAGTGTTCTCCCTAGACTAGTCTCTCACAGATTCATGTAAGAGTAGTGCTGACATTCTTTTGTCAAGGGATGTTGTATGATAAGGTTTATTAAAGTGATTACTCCTTGAAGAATAAGACTCAGGTCAGACATGTCCTTTTCTGAAAGGCAGAAGTAGAGAAGGTAGAGGACTTTCAGCAAAAAACCCTGACAAATGGAAAACTTCAGATGAATCCTTTATTGAGGGTGGGGAAGAAAAATAAAGGTTTTTTTGTTTTGTTTTGTTTTTTTCTTTTGCTTAGAACAATTCAATAATGAAAAGCAAGACAACCAAAAGATAAGACAAAGCTGAAGTGGTGTTTTAACTGTCATTCCATTCATGTGATTTACAGAAAACTGAGAAAAAACTGGAAAGCATCAAAAAATCTTGCATGTAGTGCACTGTTGTTGTGCCTTCAGAATAATCTTGTAGCCCTATGAAAAGCATTTCTTTTCCCTCATAATTTGTTTATCCCTATTATATGGGAAATTAAACAGTTTAGTATAATTAGGAAGAAAGGGAGAAGTGTAAAAAAGGTGTAGTAATCTAGTATTTTTCTGTTTAAATCTGTATTTTCTAGTTTCTCCATCATGCCTCTCAGAAGAGCTATTCACTGTAAGACACACTTAAAATTTTTAGGATTGGAAAATCTAGTGTTCTATACAGCCACGAAATTTTAACTAAACTAAACTTCATATGGATAAATGTATAAATTAAAGTAAATGGAATAGGATGAGATACAGAACAATTAACTATACAGAACATTCAAAGAAAAGTATATTATGGGGCTGCAACTCCAACAGAAATTACTCCAACCTGATGGACTACTCAGTTGAAGCTTAAAATATGTACTTACCTTTGAAAACAATTTCGTAAATGGTTTAAACTCTGGGGAGATACAGGAATAATTTTCAGGGTAGCATATGATTTAAAAAAGTCTTGTATTTATACCTTTAAAGCTGTGGTAGTATGCTTCCAGGGCAATCAACTACACACTGGCTTGTGCTGGTTTTAACCTATCCCTGCCAAAAATCTACAGCCTTTATGTTGTCATCATTTTCAATAATATTACAATCTATATGTCTGTCCTCAGTTTAGTTCTGCATATTGCCATGTCTTACTCTCCTCTGCTTCTGGTGGTGGCTGGTACATGCACTGTCACATGAAGCACTGCTTGCAGCCCTGTGACAATACAAACCACATTTAGGTCAGGGCTACATTCAGCTCTGTAGCAAGATTCTGTGAGTGCAGTACAATGACCTCACCCACCAGTTTCTTAACTGGTTATACTTAATATTGACAAATTCAGTTGTCATAATTGTCAGAGAATGTAAAATGTTTTTTTGATGTTTTAAAACTGTTTACCAGTGACAGAAATTCTGTGCTGACTCAGTGTTTAAAGGCTACTCTTGGAATGAAGTTATTCTTTTTATCTTCAATTCCTTGGGTATTTCATATTGCTACAAGGGGGGGGAGTGAACTCTTAAGATTCAAGAGATTATGACACAAATATTAAACTATTCATAAGTAATTTTTCAGAATTGGCTAGATTTCAAGCTCAATGTGTCTTTTCATCATGATCATTGTTGCAAGTTATAAGTAAATTGAAACACTCAAAGATGCATATAAAACGATTTTCATTTTACAGCTAAAGCATATCAGTGTATCAGCAGCTTCTTTTGGTAACATGAATTATAACTGTCCATAATTCTGCTGGTCTCCAGTCATATTCTGCAGCAGGTCAGATTATATTGGTCCTTCTAGTCTTCAAATCTATGAGCCTGCAGTGAAAAAATTACTTTTATAGGGAAATATCAATATATTGACTGTAATGCTTTTGAAAAGCACTGTCCTACAGAGCAAAATGACTGCAGTTTAGGTAATTTGTTGGATGAGGAAAGAAAACCTCCACGAGGAAATAAAACCTCCACGAGGAAAGTGAAGGTTTCTATGTCACAAATTCTGTTGCTGTTTATTTACTTGTCCAATTTTTTTTTTTTTTTTTTTTTTTTTTTTTTTTTTTTTTTTTTTTTTTTTTTTTTTTTTTTTTTTTTTTTTTTTTTTTTTTTTTTTTTTTT
>NDXB01022234.1:86330-118350 GCA_002631895.1 Agapornis roseicollis
TTTTTTTTTTTTTTTTTTTTTTGCCTATTTGAGGGAGATAGTCCACCAATTTGCACAAGGAAATGTGTTTCACAGATTTGGAGCTTGTGTATTCATAGTCACTTGTCTAAATGAGCTCCTGAGATATCCTGAATACAGCTTTCATTATGCAGCTTCATTCCCCTCTGAGTGGCAGAATTGGTCATCATGGAAACCCAGGACTGTGGGTTTTGATGAAAACTCCCCTGGGTTCAGATGTAACAGTTATTTCTTCTCCCTCCTAGTAGCTGATGCAGTGCTGTGTTTTTGACTAAGGTCAAATGCTGATCACATACCAATGCTTCAGTTGTTGCTAAGTAATGCTTACCCTGATCTAGGACTTTTCAGTCTCTCATGCTCTGCCAATGGGGAGGGGCACAAGACGCTGGGAAGGAGCAGAGACAGGACATGTGACCTAAACTAGCCAAAGGGGTATTCCATACCACAGCACGTCATGCCCAGAATATAACCCAGGGAATCACTTGAAAGGCCTAGATCACTGCTCAGGTTGTGCTGGCTATTGGTTGGGGGGTGGTGAGCAATTGTATTCTTTCTCCTTTTTATTTCCCTTATTATTATTATTATTGGTGATAGTAATTGAATATTATACTTTAGTTACAGGCCTGTTCTTACTCAAACCATGGGCTTAATGTTCTTTCAGTTTTTCTCCTCATCCCACTGGGAGTTGGGGGGAAGAAATGAGGGAGTGAGCGAGCAGCTGCATGGTTCTGAGTTACTGGCTGGGCTTAAACCATGACAAAAACTTGGGTCTTGCTGAGAAAAGCACAACTTCTAGAGAAGGACTGCTAGTATATCTGTCTTAGATACAAATCTCATGAAACATTATGGAACAGATCCATCAATATATATTTTTTTTGTTGATAAAAAATATCAGTATTTCTATTAAATGCAACTGTTATGAAGAATTAATATAGTTACAGACCCATATTTCTTTTCATGTAGTTTTGCAACAGTTTTCATTCATCTCTCAATTCCCTATCCCCCAACACCTGCACCAACAAAGAAACTTACAATAAAACAAAAATATTGGTATTTTTGGTTTTGTGGGGTTTTTGTTTTTGTTGTTGTTTTTTTCTTGTGGGGTGTTACCCATTTGTTTTTTAATGGAGAGCTGACATATATTATAATTCATATATATATACTATTATAATTTTGCCACTGTATATGGAAATCTCCAGGTTGCCAGGAATCAAAAGATAATGCACTGAATGTCTCACAGTCTAAGAGGGAAGGAGCTCAAGTAATTATTTGCAAGAAACAGGTTGCAGCTGTGGGCCGTATGGCAGCAACACTGTGGAAAGTGTCTGGGTAGACCTTCAGCACAACCCTTGAGCCACATGCTGTAGCCATAGCACAGAGATTTCACTTGAGCAGTTTGAGAATATTTCTGTTATTCACCCTGCCTGTAGACCACAATCATTTTGTCGCTTCAAGTATACCCTAAAGCTTACATCAGAAATCTTCATCCAGATAGAGCACAGAAATGAGCTGCTGTTTTGTGACCTTTGTATACAGCTTTCTAAAATGGGGGATTAGATTTGTTTCCGATTAAATTTAAGTATTTAGTCCTCTAGGCTATCTTTGCTTTGATTTGATTGTGCTTTGTGCTTTCCAGTTGTTTTGCACTTTCTTTTGGATTTCTTTTGACTTGAGCATGCTGCTGTGTGTGCTTACAGTTTTTTACCTAAGGCTTGAGCAGGGGTTGCTGAAGGGTTTTCTTCTCTTTCTCTAAACATCAGCTGAGTCTATGGAAAGACCTTTCTCCCTTCTGGAAGAAGGAACAGCAGTGATAGGTAGAAGTCTCTTTGCCCTGCTGAAGGATTTTTCATCCCTTTTGCCTTTAGCCTCCATTGTTCTCAGCCTGCACTGAAAGATGCAGGGTAGGAAATACCATTCAGATTTACATGCTTTCTGAGAACTCTAGAAATCTCTGTTCTGCTCCCTAGAAGACCCATGTATATTCAATGTAGGGAGGCAGTCTTCAAGAAGATATTAAGAATGTAGTTTGTGCTGACTAACATCAGGGAATTAAATAAATAAATAACTTCCTGTTATTCCACTGCATGTATTTTATTGTTTGTGTATTTCTGTCTTTGGTTGGTTTATTTTTTCTTGGTCAAACTGCTTGGACGACTAGGTCTTCTAGTGTTTTTATGCTACTATGGATGAGTCTGATGCTGGATGCTAACCAGCACTTGTTATCAGAGATTTTAATGATTCTTAAGTTCCCACAAATCGCATTTCTTTCAAAGAGTGGATAAAGCTAATCATTATCTTATAATTAACACGGACATATGAGAAAGTTTTTCATCCTTTGCAGTCTGATAACTTTTGCCTTAATGAAAATATAGCTATTAATTATATCTTGCAATAAATCTTTAATAGTACTGAATTACCTAAAGGACTTGTTCTTCAGAAAATGTTAAGCCTGTTTTTAATTTGGTAAGAAAGAAAAATTACTGCTGATACTTCTCAAATGAGATCCTGTTTCATAATGCTTTTTTTCATTTGCACTGAAACGCATGCTGTGTACCATAGTGTCTTACTGTGTGACCTAGAACAGTTTATCTGTTCTTCGTAAAACTGAACTTGGTGGCAATTGCAGCTTAAAAGTACAAGAGCTTTCCAATACGGACAGTTCTAAAGATTTTAATATTTTTTACTCCCTCAGAAGAAATTAAAAAAAAAAGAAAAAGAAAAAGAAAAAGAAAAAACTTTTAAGTGACTTAGCTTTTGTTTTTCCTTTGTGTTTCACCAGTTGAAAAGATACAGAGCCAGTGGGATGAAGTGCATGGACACCTCCAAAGCCGGAGACAACAGCTTCATGAAATGTTAAAAGATTCAACACAGTGGCTAGAAGCTAAACAAGAAGCTGAGCAGGTTCTTGAACAAGCAAAAGCTAAACTTGAGTCATGGAAAGAAATTTCCTACACTGTGGAAGCTCTGAAAAAGCAGAATACGGAGCTTAAGGTCACTACTGAGAAATAAAGTATTTCAGTTTGAGTTAATTATATTGTTAAAGAAAAAGTCCTCTAACTGTTACACAGTACACACTGAGAGCTACCTCTTTATCCCTTATTTCCCACAAAAAATATTAGAAAGAAATTCACTTGCAATGTCTACATTTTGTGTCACATAATCCTTGAATGAGATGAGTCTTAATTTATTAGTCATAACAAATAGGTGGCTGAAGTTGCAGGAAGAATACCTACCTTTCCAACACAAGTATTTCTCATATCTTCTGTACAATAGCCTAAGCTGCAGACTGGGAAATCCTATCGCATTGGTGTGTCTGTCTGCGTTAATAACCAAGCTGTGTAAATTATCTGGAATTAGTAAAGAAAAGAAAAAAAACCAACCAACCAAACAAACTAAACATAACAAACTATATGGAACTATTTTGAGAATCAAGCATTTTAGATTTGCCTCAAGATAATCTCACTGAGTTCAACCTTAGTAGGGTTATTAACTGCAAAAAAAGTCTGTAATGGCTGCTTTTGTGATTTTAGCACATATGTTGTCAATTCTAGGTGATAAAATATGCACCTCAGTTAACTTATGTACTTGAGTTATAGCTCAAGTAGCAATGAAAATATGCCCTAAGTGTTGCATCAGCTTTTAAGTTTCTTGTTACGGAAATGCTCATACTTTGGTTACATTCTTCATGAATAAATCTTAAGAACAGCTGTTTCAGATTAATAATATCTCATTTTCTGGTTGGAGAAAGATAAGATTGAAACCAACCATTTGATAAGCCTCTTAAAGTGAATCTTGCCTCCATGTTAATGGAACGTTGCATCTTAGTTATTTAGGAGAATCGTTACACAAATATTTTTTATATGTTATCCTCTGCTGCCCACCAGGACTTTTTAACTCCTACCACTCAGCTATTTGGTTAATGTTTGTGGACTTAGAACAGTCTTATTTTCACTGCTGAATTGTAATGAACTGCTGTGAAGAATAGTGGGGTGAGGTCCTCATCAACTGATTTTACCACCAAAGTGTGTGTATAACTGCACAACTGGTCTTTAGCAATGTCCATCATCAGTTACTCATTAGTTTTCTGATATTTAGAAGTAGATAAAAAAAATCTGTTTGGGTACTGACTTTTTTTTCCCTTTTTTTTTTTTTTTATTTCTTTTTGCTTCCTTGTGAGAGGCATGAAAACATTCATCGGCCCATTGGTTTAGGGCTGAGGTGTGGTTAAATTTTCTCATTTAAGATTATACCATAAGGGTCATTGCTTGGGAATGGTGGATTATGTAAACAAGGGCAATCGCTCACTAATGTGTTGGAAAGCATTATAGGTTCTGTATGCTACTGTCATTCAGCATAGAGGACTCCCATTTATCACTGTCTTTCTGCAAAGATAGAGTTCTGGCTTCTGCATAGTGTGTGTTTGTTTTGTTTAGGGGTGGTTTTTTTTGACAGAAAGCTTCAACAAAACCAGTGTCCCAGCTCAGCAAAGACTCAATTAACAAAACACCAGTTCTGTGCAAACAGTCTTATGTCATTGTGTTGGAGTGTCTTACATCTCGACTGCAAATTACTTAACTAGGAAAATAATTGAAAATAGAGGTTTAGGAATGATTTTTTTTTCACAAGAATATATGAGGTTCAGGTTTTTTACAGGGATATATAAGGTTCAGTTGAAGTTCATCTAAAAGTGTATTCTTTTTGAAAAAGTTATAAGGGTTTTGGAGAAACATTCAAGGAGAGAAATAAAAACATGCCCTTCTCCATCCATCAAGTTATAGAGAAAGAATGCTAGTTTACTTAGTCACAAGAATATATCTCTATGAATAAACAGGGGGTTTGAAATGGTACCTGCAGATTCTGTTCACTTCTTTTTTAAAAGAGGTGAAGGATTTGCGCTATCAGTATTTTCAGCCATTCCCATCCCGGTCCAATGTGACATGTTGTGTCAAATTACAGACATTAGTCTGTAATTCTAATTTCATTGTCACAGCTAGTCCATTTTAATTCGCTGTGTCCTCATGAGCCTCAACAAGCACTACTGTTCCATGGTTGTTTATTTTCATTTGTTTAGTTTTGCCTAGCTTTTCTTCCTCCAGTTTGGAAGAAATTCACCTCTGTCTTAGAGAATGGGGGTGGTGGTGATTGTGTGTTATTTTCTTTTTAATTTTTTTTTTTTTTGCTATTTTCACCCTCTTTCTTTTATGTCAGTTGTCCTAGAAGAATTATCTTTGTCTGCCAGTAATTCCTATAGTGTCAAATCCCTCATGAAAGCTTCTCAGATGTGACAGCATCAGCTGTTTTGTTCATGCTTGAGATAAGGGGTCATGAATTCAAACAAAAATTGAATTTTTGAGTTTAGCAGCTTTAGATTTCCTCTGTACAGTATTATCTAAACTGAAGGACCTAGAAATACAGCAAGCCTTGTAAAGAAATGTCTTCCAGTCTTCTGTGCCAAACACATTTTTTTTATGTTTTTCCCTGAATATATAGAGCAAGTATGCTATCTTTTGGCTTCCTGTTACACTGATGAAAATAAAGCTGTCCTTTCCATTCATTTGTGTTGAGGTAAAGAGAGAGGCCAGTGTGAGTCTTAAATAAATTCTTCAGACATATTCATTTTGTCAGCTCTGTATCCTAACACAGCTTGGTGTGAGAAAGTAGTCACCAAGTGTTCTGATTTGTTCATTAAACATTAGAAGTCTGCCTAAAGAGAACAGAGTCAGTGGAAGAATTCCCCTCTAACTGACCTGTAAATCAATGTTGTGTCATTCTATTTTTTTTTATTTTGCTACTTGAGACCTAAATTCTAAGTGCTGAGGTTAGGTAAGGAGAATAAAAATATGGCATTTTGGCCAGTAAGAGTCTTTAGCCATTAAAGCCCTGGTTTTTGTTGTTTATTAAATGATGACTGCAGATGGTTAACTCAGCAGGCTGAAGGTTATAGGTGTATAAATAGTACAAATTCACACTTCAGCTTCTTTTCATCCCCAGGTCATCTGAACATCAACTAGTGTAAAACTAGTCTCTTAATGCAATACTGGGCTTACATTGGAAAATATAAACTTGCTAGGAATGCCCATTCACTCCTATTCTCCTTATTTTGGTAAGAGCTAGTGAGTCATGTCTTTTCCCTCTGTGTCAGATTAGGTGGGATGTCCACAATGAAGAGAAAGGAGGGTGGAGGCAAGGTTTTCTTTCTTATTTTCTTTGACCACCTATTTCTCATTCATCTAAATAGGAAATTATATAGCAGTCTGATTACATTCCCTGCTCTGTTGGGATACAGAAGACCAGGCAACCTTCCACTTACATAGTCTGGGGAGTAAACATTATGCCTTAGATTTGTGGATAAGATTGAGGTTATCTTTCTTGCTTTGTCATCTTCTTATGGGGCAGTTAACTTAGTATGTATGCTTTTGGCACTCCCTGTGCACTAACACAGTATCAGTACAGTCTCTGCATATTTTGGATTTTAGTAAAACGATTTAAAATTAAGTTAATGTTACTGAATGTAGTGCAGACAGTGGAATAAAATTCCTTGATTAAAAAAAAAAGCTTATGTCTATAAATTAAAAAAAATAATTATTTATGTAAATAAATAAAGCATACTACAGATATACAGAAAGACAGAAAGACAGCCTGATTCTGCAGATTTGTGATATATATGCTTGCTCAGTGTGGGAATTTGCATGTTTAGATAATATGCATGTACATACATATTATCTGTAAATACATATTGCTACATTTGAACTTCTATGAATCTTTTCTTTTATTCCCTTGGGCAATCCTAAGATAGAATAAAGGCCAGCTTTGGTTTCATTGATTGTTTTTAATAAAGGATCCTTAATTACACAGACTTTTTTCCTAATAACATCAACTAGTGTCTTAAAAAATAAATTTATAGCTAAGTAACATGATAAATGCACAGCCTTAACTCACTACGTCTTTTAATAAACTCAACAAATTCCAGTGATAACACAGAAAAGCCACACAGAATGCTTTAAAAAATGTCAAAATGAAATTACGGTAATTAAGTATCTTCTTTAAAAAAAAGACAAAAAAAAAACCAAACCAAAACAAACTTGAATGTGTTTTTAGGAAGCTAAAATATAGATGACACCAAAAAATATTTAAGAGAAAAAAGAAAAATGCCAAAAATTTAATTCTAAATATTCATTATCACAATGTAAGTAATTAATGAGTAATGGGCCTCTGGTAAGATAGACAGTTGAAACATGTACCACAACACTTTGTTCTCAGTGTATGCACACAGAGCAAAGTTGAGGCATACATTCCTCAAAGCTGTTGAAAAATTACAGACCAATTTCCAGTAAAGTAGAAAATACAAATTGTTTCTGTCAGCAAAGCTCTTTATATTCATCATTTCTTTCCTAAATTACGATCTCATGTTGTAATGTCAGGAAGTTAATGCATTAATGTTGAAGTTAATGGTGAGAACAACACTCTTGGAAATAACCTTGTAATGGATCTTTCCATATTTTTATTATAAAACTCTGTTTGGAAGGTTTTATAAGGTCATTTATATTCACACTGGGACTGGGCAAAAAAAAGAGCTTACTTTCAGAGTAAAGTTTATGGGCCATTGATTTACAATACAGACAAAATGTTATGGTAACTTCTGTTATGTAAAAGGCAGTGAACAGTCAGTCTGCTGTGATTTTTTTTTGGCTGGAAGAGAGAAGATGTATATTAGCGTAATTTCAAGCAGAGAGAGAGTATAATAAAGATGGCTAGACCTAAATGTTGAGTAAACACTTGTTCCATACGTAACACAGGGGAATGACTTAAATAATTTTTTTAGGCATCTTCATCTTAAGTGAGCTTAATCATAACATGCTGAGATGGGCTTCAGGAGCAGGGATTAGGAATGACCTCCTAAATGTTTGGTTAATATAAATAAGATCCCTTTTTCAAAATAGAAAATCAGCTTGCTGTCTTGGTATCTGAAGTTTTCTGCTGCACAGTAATTGTGTGATCTGCCATCTCATGAAGGAATAACACAGGAAAGAGATAAAGTGCATGTTTTCAATTTTAAATTATTGAGAGGCCCTAGAGATGTTAAAGCAACTTTTTAACAGAAAAGGGGGGTTGGGGGAAAAAAATCAAACTCCCAAAAATCTCCACCTAGACTCTATTCAAATTTCAAGTATGTTTCAGGCCTAATCTTAACCAAAATCATTTTACAGGCTTTCTAAGGTGAAAATGTAAGTGCAAAAAATATTAAAAAATTATTTACTTTTACTAAGTATTTAGACTCTTTAATAGAGTCTTTAAGTTCCACTTTCTGTGGAGAATTCTGTATTTCAGTCAAAAGGTTTCCAAAGTAATACTGTTTTGGGAGAATGAAAGGGGAAAGCCCTACTTTTCTTCACAGACATTTCTCAATTTGTGTATTATAGCACAATAAAGAGTGACAAACCTTACTGTTTATTTTTTGTCAAGAGCTTCTAATGTTTACATGCAATTTACTGTTTCTATTTACAAATACAAACCTTTTTCTTCTTTTCATTGTCCCTTTGAGTGGCTAGTTAGTCTTCACCTAGCACAGAAATACAATTAGACAATCAATTGCTTTTGCTCTTTCACCTTGTGGTTAGACATTCTGGATTAAATATGTAACTTCAGTGCATTAATGTGGAAATTTGTGGTGTAAAAGGACTAACAGGAAAGATACATGGGAGCTGGATGCTGGTTGAATGAGTGTTCCTGATTTCTTGGGTTGCTTCTGTAGTGAGACAGCTGGCTCAGGTGGAGTGGAGAAGGAAGAAGAGAGGAGAAAGAAGAAAGGAAAAGAAAAAAAAAATGCCAAGATTTAAGAAGCTTTCTCAATACTAAGAAGCATAAATTAGCATTATAAAGACATTGATAAGTTTACCAACAGTATTTTGCTGTATTGCACACTTAATGCTGTTCCAGTAGATGGCACTAATTACATAAACAATTCACTAAAACAAAGTAAATTCAAAATTAGTGAAAACACAGGTATTAATTCTCCGAATATCAGTATTATTTCACAGTACAAAAAAGAAAATCAGAACATATAATTTCACTGTAGTTTCCATGTCAGTATAACTACATCACAAATAGTGGTAGTTTGAATAAAGCATAATAACACATCCATCTGTGTCTCAGAAAAAAAAAAAAAAATAACGTTCTAATCAGTGTTTATCAATTTGAGCTGTTATGTTTTATCCAGAATTTAGGATTTGGTTGCTTGCTCCTTTCAGAGGTTAGAAGAAGTCATATGTTTTGATGACTAAAATAATTGAAACATTTAGAAAGATTCTGACCTTAGTTACAAGTAAATCTAAGGAAGTTTGGTATTTTTTTTCCCCTTTTGTTTCTATATTGGTCTTATAAGTTGTTCATCTTCTCTAATAATCATAAAATATGTGTGATCATTTTGTGGTGATTTAAGGCTTATTCTTTTTCTTTCTCTTCTTCAGCAATTTGCAAAAGAAATACGACAATGGCAAATAAATGTAGATGTGGCAAATGACATGGCACTTAAGCTACTCCGTGATTATTCAGCAGATGACACCAGAAAAGTAAAACTGATGACAGAT
The DNA here is from genome assembly GCA_002631895.1 of Agapornis roseicollis. Taxonomy (NCBI): domain Eukaryota; kingdom Metazoa; phylum Chordata; class Aves; order Psittaciformes; family Psittacidae; genus Agapornis; species Agapornis roseicollis. Next base: position 95,936 of record NDXB01022234.1, read on the forward strand.
AACATTAATGCAACGTGGGCTGCCATTAATAGGAGGTAGGATATAAATTCTGCTATTAGATTTGTTATTAAATTTCATTAACATTCATTGTCCAGCTTTGGCTGGAGATTATATAAGATATAATTTCTGAAAAAGTCTTGATTACAGTGATAAAGAAATGAATTATGATGATTCTTCTGTCATATTTTTTGGAATTGTGTCTTTGAAAGGTCATTTAATTTTTTTTAAAAAAAAATTTGCCTCCTGCCAGTTTTCCTCTGCTGTAACTGATTGCTGACTAAATTCAGTTGATAGGTTGTATATTTTAAATATTTAAAATACACAAAAGTGTTAAAAGTGTTCCATATTTGCATGTACTATCTCCATATCACAATCGCTGTAGTGATCTTGAGTCATAAACTTAATCTGAAATTAACAGACATATCCTACTGAAGCAAGTTCAAAGTAGAAATGTTATCCTATGACTTTAAAGCAAACCTCTAGTCAAGAAAGTTTTTATGATATCCTTGTTTTCATTCTTCTTTGCATTTCTATCTTGCAGTGTTTGGGTTAGATACCGATTGCTCACTAAAAGCAAGTTTTGCAGCTTGCCACCAAATTGTGTAATCTATAAGACCAGAGCATATTGAAGAATAAAAGTCAACTTTCTTTATAATAGTAAGGGGTTTAAAACATTGCACATTAGATGACATACATAAGATTTAAATCAAAGTTGTTTTAATTACTATGTTGGATTAAGTTTTATTGCTTAACTGAAACTAGAACTGAATGAGATCTGAATATGTTTTTAATTAAAGCCTGTAAACAAGGCCAAAAAAGTCAGTTTAGTTAAATATTCAGTTAATTCAGGAGATATTCATGTATAATGGAAGTTACTTAAATCACTGATAACTACAGAAATTTATTCACACTTTTTGATTAATATTTATATGAAATTGATATTCATAAGAATGAGTAACTTGAACAACATTTTCTGAAGCAGACTCACCACTGACTTAAGATCCTGTTCAAATGAGAGGAGAGAGGCTGTTGATGTCCATATAACAATTTGAATATTTTTTTAACATGATAAATAACTGATAAGATAATATAAACAGTATCTGACTGCATTTATCCTATATAATAGCCATTTGGGGCACGGTCATAGTAGCCATGTTTTCTTAAAAATTTTTTTTTGCTTTCTGTGAAAACAAAAAGCAAAAAACAGGCAGGGGGGACACATCTGTTCCTGAGTAAGAAAGGCTGGGTATCTAATGTTCAACATTTTCCAAAATACTCAAGTATTTTCCACAAGTAGTTAAACTCAGTAGCTCAAAGGGTTATAAGGGAGAATAAAAGGAAATTGCTTTTGTCCCTATATACGACTACAACCCCTGTGGTGAGATGGCTTTGTAATCTTGAAGTACGGGATGTGTCTGTAGCTGCTGTAGATGCAATTAGCAATTGTAGCTAAGAGTGTCTTTAAATTTGTTAATGCATCACCTACAAACCCAAGTGAGTCTGATGTTAGCTAAATGTGAGAATTGCCATTGGTGCAAGGACTCAGCCAAGTACTAGGCTGGCAGAGAGTATGAATTCTCCACAAAACACTCCTTGCAAGCTTCTACAAAGCTTACAGACTTGTTCACAGCTTATGCATTAGATGAATTGCTGTAGTAAGCGCTTTATGTCTTAGAAAAGAGCTGTTATGTGACTGAGTTGACATTTCCCATTATGAAGTACAAAAGCATAGGACTGAGCGTGAGCAGGTAACTGTAAAACTAGTTTCCTAGTTTTTTTATTGCGTGACTTTACTGCCTTTCTATTTTTTTTATTTTTTTTTTTTATTCAGTGCTTTGTATATAATTTTTGTAAGGCTTTTGATATGAGAACTTGGAGAAAGAATCATGCTGCAAACAGTAGTTGATAAGCTTCTTTAGGGGCTGTACCACATTTCTATCTGTCTTATGTGAGACATTGATAAATATAGATATCTTAAAGCATCAAGTCAGCAAAAGACTTGGAAGATTTTCTGCACCTCTAGATTTTTCATGTTTGCTTGAAGCAATAACCAAGCTTTCTGATCGTGGAGCAGCTCCTGGTTGAGGCATTGAAAGAACCACCCAGATTTCTTTTGATCAGCAGCTGAGTGTGAAGAGAAGGTGGAATTCATTGGCCTTTGAATTACTTAAGTACCAATTTGTTCTGTACTGGGGACGTGTGTAATTTGTTTTTACCTCCATCCATGCTTCAGTTTTCAGGTTAATGCATACAGCAAAGAAAATTATTTCTGGTTGGTGGGGATCTTTGGAGCCATAATATAATGCTTACTCCATAGAGAAAGACGTATGAACTCTTCTGTCACAGGCTACAAGAAAGGCTAGTTCTCCATCAAGTTGTATATACAATGATATCAGGTATATCAGTGAGTGTTATTTTCATCTAGATCATAAGTAGTGTTCTGGTGACTCGGTGGCATTGCATTGGTGTTGAAATATATTCCAAATAACGGTCTTGACAATTTCTCCAATATTTTAGAAATTGTTTTATCATTATTTGTTATTGTCTTGAGTGCCAAGAGGATGTATTCTGCTAAAGATTTTAAGTTATTTTTCCTATATCCTTAACTTAAATGGCCTAAAAGAGAAATTAAGAGTGGCTTACATTTTTTTGAACTGATTTTCCTCTCCCCTGCCATAAGTATCAGGATTGTGTGTCACTGTAAAAAACGTGAAACCTCAGTTTCCACAAACCAGATTAGTAAAACAACAGGCAGGCAACCAGCAGTAAAATTCCACTTTGCCTGTTGGTAATAGTTCAGCCAAAGCAAGTACTTTAGTCATTAAGGCAACATCTGCCAGCTTGTGTTTTGTTTTGCTTAAGTAGATTTGCAGCTGATTGCTGTATGTTTACCCTTAGCCTTACTGTTCTGTTTTATAACACTGAACTATAATGAATAACATTCAACTCTTTTAATAGCCAAGTTGGTGAGTGCTTGATGTTGTTTTTTTTCACTCTACACTTTTTAATTTCTATTTTTGTTGTTGGTACTGCAAACATACACTAAAAAGCACACAAACTGATCAGTTGGACAAAAGCCNAAGTTGGTGAGTGCTTGATGTTGTTTTTTTCACTCTACACTTTTTAATTTCTATTTTTGTTGTTGGTACTGCAAACATACACTAAAAAGCACACAAACTGATCAGTTGGACAAAAGCCAAAGTGACTTGTAAACAGGTCTCTTCCTCTCCTTTTTAGAAGCATTGACTTTCCAAGAAATAATAATATTATTCAAGCTGCAGCAGTTAAGGCAAAAGCAGTCTGTACTGTTTGTATTAACAAAAATAAATCTAAAAGATGAAGTATCCTCAAGAGGAAAAGTACAATGAAGGAAGTAACCATTAGAAATCTACCATATATAAAAAATTTTATTGTGTTAGTATTATGTACTGGGGAAGGAGTATTGCTCCCTTCTTTTGTGGGCGCTCATATTTTATGTGAATTATCACATAAAACATAGCCACTTATTTAAATTTGAATCCTTCTAGGGACTCTACCAAATGTGTTTAAATTTCACTAATTTAAATATTAAGCTGCAAAGGGACTTAGATCTTTCATAAGTGGGGCATATATTATGACAATAATTACATAGTGTACTCTAAGAGTTGGTTAGAACTCCAGTGCATCGCTGTCTAACAGGCATCTCAAAATATTCACATTATCCACCAGTTCCTGTGCTCAAGTTCAATGGAACTCGATGGAACTTGACATGCACAGTAGGTGTTAAGAGCTTAAAATATGTTTTTGTCTCCTCAGACAAGATGTAGGACACACAAACCAGTCAAAACATAAAAGGTAACTTCCCCCACCCCCCCGAGGGTATGGGCAGTGAGGAATAAATATATACTTATGTTTGTATTTCTGTTGTTGTTATAAAAGTTGTAGGAAGTTAGAGATGCAGTGGGAAGTTGAGTTTCTAGACAAACTGCTTGAAAGTTCTGAGATACCAAATCCCATATTTATCTCAGAATGGTGTTAATTTCCAAATGCAAACACTTTGATTTTGTTTGTTAGCTAGACAGTATGAAATGCAAATGGCCAAACAGGATAAGGTCATAAACAGTACAAAAGTATAATGCTTATCTGTTTACTTTGTAGATGCATACTATAACAGGAATTGTAAGTATAGAAAAGGTTGTAATCTAGTTTTGGTCTTTGGGCAGTAAACCTTTCCTTGTCAATGGTTGCTTGATGTAAAAATACAATTTTTAGAATGTAAACATTATCTCTACATAATGTTTGTGAGTATGATTTTATTGCCTGTACAAAGGATTTGACCATTCTGCTAGGGACAGGTTTTCTTAATACACTGTACCTGTTGTAATACTACTTTGCTTTATGGCACTTGTAATTGCATTTGCTTTACAGTTGAGCTGCATTCTGGGGAAGGAAAAATTGCAAGAAAAAAATTTACACATGAGCAACAGCCAGGAGTATGAAGTGTGTGAAGTTATACTGAAGATTCATAGTTGTTTTCAGTAGCTAGACCTTTCTGAGAGCCAGATCTGAAGAGCTTATTTGCTCATTTAGGCTTGAACTGCTGAAGTCAATAAGGAAAAAAAAAAATCGCAATGTTTCACTTTAAAGAATATTCTCATCTTCTAGGTTCTCCAAGCAAACTTAGCCTTTTATTTTACATTCTTCTATTGCTTTGAAGGTTGGTCTGTGTTCCAAAAATCCATGTAATTCCATGTGTTAAAACAGCCATCATAGTTCTTTGTGCAGGCACACTTTCTTCTAGCACAGTGAAACAGCTAAATTAAAAAGTAAGTGTCCATGGGAACCTTGTTTATATGGGAAACTTGTTTACATGTCTGTGTGTGCAGTTGTTCTTCTGGCCATAGAGCTGCATTTGCATGGATTTCAGCAAGAAATCATTGCAAATCTAGGACTTCAGATAGAGATGATGATGGTCAAATGTCAATTTCTGATGTAATTTTCTTCTTTGTTTTTTGTTTTGTTTTTGTTTTTTTTTCCCAAAGACACCATAGTATGATAATTTTTATTTTTATCATCATATTGTGGTGATTTTTTTTTTAATAATTTTGCCAGGTTCAAGAAAATAGATTTGTCAAGTGACTGCTTTTTTACATCCAGTATGTCACACTGAAGCTTGTTATTCACACCAGCTAACAGTAGTTATTTAAAATTGCAGAGTTCTGGAAAGCATTGCAGTTGTAGGGCAATTATTTTGTTTTATGAGAGATCCTGATAATAGATGATTATCTTTGTTGCCTTTTTATTTAAAAAGGTGAATTTTCAGTCTAGGTGTTTTTTACATGCTGTCTTTGAGAATTTTGCTTAGTTTCAATTCTACAATGACTTAGTAATTCTACTTAGTCAGTAGAACTATTCACATTGAATGAAAGTGTCTAGTGTCTGGTATCACACCCAAGATTATGTTAAGGAGCAAATGATTTCATGTATCAGTATGTTTTGGTGGAAGAAAATGTAGCTCTATTATTTTGAATTGGAGGAGAAACAAGGTTTTCAACAAAGCATTTAATCCAGTTCTCTTCTGGGAAGCCTGACTTCTATATGGAGTCCTAATGCATTTCACATTAGACAAGAGGGAGCAAGAACCCTTTAATTTTCATCAAACTAATTTGTTTCACTTTGTCAGTACAGCACTGCATTCTTCTCTCCAGCAGTTAGTAACATCAGCAAATGCTAAAGAAAAACTCTTTACTAGCTGCTTGTGATGCACAAATGCTAAGGCTTTTGTGTAAAATATGGGTATCTTTGAAATTTCAGAAGAGTTGTTTTCAGAAAAAGGATTGAAGTATTTTTTTCTTTTTTTTGTTCTATTCTGTTACTAATTTTTTTAACAAAATAGCACACTGTCAGAAAAGGATTTTAAAAAGGGTTCAAATAATAATCTGAGTTTAATTTGAGATAATTTTTTGTTTACATTTTACTTGGTTAAATATCATCCTTTAATATATCTGTATTAAGGAAGTATACCTAAAAGGCCATTTGGGGGAGAGGGACTGTTTTATGACGATATATAAAAAGGAGGCTACCTATTTGCACAACATTTTATTAATTACCTACACTCTCAAACAAATTTTCCTGTGCAAAATATAATCTTAAATTTATCAGCAATGACATCAGTTAAGATTTCTTTGTTATTTTTTCTAATAAGCCTAAAAATAAGGGCATTTCAGCCACATATAGGAAAATACAGAAAGACATAAGTGCAATTCCAGGCAAATCTCCTATAAATAGATGACTTCCAAAATCTCCTTAGCTCCTTATATTCTAATTTTCACCTTTGTTCTCTGCTCAGCTGATTGTACTTTTTGTGCAGTCCTGACACCTCTATGTGGATCCAAGATGAGAGGTCAACTGGAGGTACTGAATATTTGTGGTTCACTTTGCGAGAGGATAGTCTTGAATGTACAATGCTTTCAAAATGCTTGTAGGAGCTGCTGAAAAAGCAATGTTGCCCATAATATGGCATGATTCATAATTTCCACCTTTGTGAATGTATTCTTGTTATTTTTGAGAAACTATAAGGATTAGAAAAAAGGAAAGAGTTCTTGAGTTATTTCAGGAGAGGGTAGCATCAGTAATTCAGTACTTGACTAAAAGGATTTATGGATCCTTGTGACTTCAGGGACATGTTTCTTAAAACTCTTACATCATTGTGAATAAACCTAACATTCCCACCACTTGAATAGATGCAACTGTAGGCTAGTACCTTTATTGATTCCAGAAAGACAATAGATCATCTATAGGTCTGCTAAGTCCTCCCACAGACAAACAGAAATTACCTCAAAGAATAAAGTGCTGTTTTTCTTAAATTGATTGCTTTTATCCAACTTGTCTGCCCCACAAGTGGCTTGCTGAGATTTCTTTAAACACCATGTATTCAGCTGATTGATAGTCTAGTGGTTTGTGTCGTTAATGGTAATCTAGTGTTAATGATTTCATTATAGACAAAAAGGACAGTGCTGGCATTTTGCAAAAAGGCTTTCAGCTTCAAATACCAAGAACAAATTAATAATTAAAAATAAGCAGGAAAACTGATAGTAGAACATCTAGAAGACCATTCTTTACCACTCAGACAGTTGTTCTCCATTTTTTATTCCTCCCCCATCCCCCAGTCCCGTCTCCCCCACCCCCCAATCTTGGTTTATATTTTGGTCTTGAGTGAAATGGAATTCTACAGCTTTGTTTATATTTACCATGTGTTAAATGCTGTTTATTCCTTTTTATGAAAATGGGAGCAGTTCTTATGCTATAGTGAAATCCATCTGAACAAAATCATTAAATAGCTCATGGCACAGAATTATGAAGGGAGAGTAATTTCATGGACTAACTTGAATTGTAATCAAAGCTTAATATGGACATTTCAAAGAAACACTCCATTTGAGGAATCTCACTCTTTTGCATACATAGGAGGTGCAGGAGGAGGAAGGTACTAAGAAAGACGTAAGACTGATTTTGTGAAGAAAAAGAACAGAAATGTCTATTTTCCTTCTTACTCCATTAGCAGATTAAGACAAATGTGTTGTCCTTTTTCTTAAAGGTGAGATTTTCTGAAGTAATTAGAGAGTTTTAGTCTTTATTTGAACAAGAACAGAAGTTAGTGCTCTGTGCCCTGAAAGACCAACCTTAAATCTATTTCCTATTACTCTGCAGATAAATTGATGAAGTGTAGCAAAGTGATTATTGCTCTCATCCAAAGCTTATTGCAACAAATGTGTGTCTTTCCCCTCAATAGACTTCTTATCAGACTCTGTGTCCTTTAAAACAAACAGTGGAACAGAAATTAGTAACGCTGATGGGCTTGCAGAATGCCAGCAAAAAGGAATTTATCTTAATTGTCATTTTTTGGTTGCATTATTATTCTTGTGATAGCCTTGTTTTATTTTCCCCAAGGTTTTCTATGTTTGTTTAGGGGGTTTGGGTTTTTGGGGTTTTGTGCGTGTTTTCTGGGGTTTTTTGGTTTGTGTTTTTTGTTTGGTTGTTGGTTTTTTTTTAACAGCATTTCCTTGCTATTGCAGGCTGTAGTGTTTCATGGTAGCTTCTGATGAGCTGCTGTGCAGGTGGTGTAAGCTTCCCCCTCACTGGCTTGTCAGTCATAACTGAAACTGAGAGGATAGTTCAGGCTGTCTATTAAATTTTTAGTCTCTGTTTGAAAGCTATCACCACCAAATGTGTCAGTTTGACAGCAGTGGTGCTTGCCTTTTGTTTTGTGGCTGTGTTCTAACTACAAATGATATTTCAACCACATGTTGCTTTTATACAAACTCACGAAGAAACTGACAAATTACAATGAGTCATTATCATTTTGGATGAGGATCAGTGGCACAAGAGGCTGATGGCTATGACTCTTACTGACCAAGGCAGAGATCTGTGGAAGTGGCAATTCTGAAGGAAGATGTGAAAGCAGCAAATTTAGCAATGTCATTTTCTTGCATGTTATAGATTAGGGGTAGTGAGAAGTCATGAAGGAAAGGTGAGATTAAACTGGCAAATCTCAGAATAGAGATTTTAAGGTGTACCTGATACATAGAAGGGGAAACAGTAAGTAAGCAAGGAATCTGGGAAAAGGAAAAGATTAGTTTGTTCATGTTGCTAGCATTCAGTACCAATCACATCTTGACCAGTAATCCTAATTTAACTATACTGTGCTGCATTCCCTGACAGATTAAAAAAAGATATGGAGCTTTTCCCCAGCTATGAACATTAAATCTCCTACAAAACCTAAGAAATATTATCTCTTGAAAGTAATAAGAAATAATAGCTGTTGTAATTATCACTCTAGCTGGCATATCTGCAGATCCTTCCTTTGTGAATGATACATAATCAGTTATGTATCTGATAGATATCTGCTCAAACGCAATAGTGCCTTGTGGCAATGAGTTATACAGGTCCATTTTCTGTTGGTAAAGACAGAAAAAAATATTATTTTTATCTGTTTAAAATGAGTACATATATTTTTCAAATTCCATTTGCTCAGTTGACACAATGTATGTTAAAACAAAAACCAAATATTATTGGAATTACCTAAAGTGCCCAGCTTGCAAGAACCATGTCCCACTCTATGCATTTTATCTTATTAGCATCTTAGGTTTTCTTTCTTATTTTATTTTCTTCTTTTCTTTCATATTACTTTTTTTTGGTTGATTGGTTTGGTTTTGGGGTTTTTTGTTGGTTTGGTTTGGTTTGTTTTTTTTTTTGTTTTTGTTTTTTTTGTTGGTTTGGTTTGGTTTGTTTTTTTTTTTGTTTTTGTTTTTTTTGTTGGTTTGGTTTGGTTTGTTTTTTTTTTTGTTTTTGTTTTTTTTGTTGGTTTGGTTTGGTTTGTTTTTTTTTTTTGTGTTAAGCAAGTTTCATTTGGTGACTGTTTTTCTGTACCCCACAACAGGGGTGTTATTGTTTTAAAACCTAAAAAAGATGCTGCTATTTATTATCAGTAATGGCAACCAGTTCAGAAATTTCCATGACTTCTTGGTGCTTATAGCATGTCTGAGGTTCATAATTCTGTGATGTTAGTTGATCACTGACAGTGTCCATTGCTCTGTTATGAACCATATTTCTTTACGGATTACAAGAAGGTAGATTTATTTTTGTGATAATCAATCTTTAAGTTTCACAGTGTGGTTTTACTCCAAGGGATGGGAGGCAGTCCTTCCAGGTCTCTTCCCTCTCTTTGTTTCTGTCCAGCAGAATAGACTTTCTCAAGTAAGATGGCTCTAAGAAACCATAGTTCTGATCTGCCTTTAGTGACACCGTTCCTTTAATACTCTGCTAACCCCTTGGAGCTGTGGACACATGTCACTGTTACTTCTTCTTATGTCGAGGAAATGAAAGGAGAAGCATAGAATGCTTTTATTAAATTTTGCTTTGGGTAAATTGGTTTTCACATCATGTCACTGCTTTAGTCATTTTATGTCTGGTGTCACTCTCATTTGTGTTGGCTAGGACAGTGTATTCAAGCCAGTATTAAAAGAGTGAGGTAATGTTGGGCATAATGTGGGGTTTGTTTTTTTTTTATTAATAATCTTTCAGATGCTAGTATATGTTGACATCTTCATGAAGCTGTTGGTCTTGATTTTAAATACTAAATTCCTTCAAAGCTACAGCTAGTTGAAGAAGCCAACAGTGTAATACTGAGTTTAAAATCCTCCTTGTAGTGTCTGGTATTTTGTACACATCTAGACTGATCTTTCCACTATTGCATTCCTGATGATATCTTTCATCTGGAATTATTCACAGTCCTGCCTGGGTTAGACTATTCCAAATATTTTCCATCTTGCTCTTCACATCCTAATGCTCAGGGTTGAATGTTATTTACATTGACTGTGTTATACGTTTTTTAACCTCAGGTTTGTTTCATTCAAGAGGTTTCTGTAATTTCCCATGCCTACCATGGTTCTTAAATAGATCCTTACGTAGGGACTTAACTTGTGGATAGTAAATAAAGGAATATTTCTATTTCTGTTTTTCATACCTGTCTTTTAATTAATTCTAAGAAAAAGTTGGCAAATGTATAAAGAAATGTAGAATAATATTTATGTTGAAAGCAGAAATCTTTATCACCAATTTCCAAAACAAGGCTTCATTTCTGTTTCTGATGGAAACACAACACTTCAGTACTCGTATAGATGTATTAGACGTGTATTTATTCTTTACAGATGGTTTCTCCTTCCAGATATATATTTGTTTGGGAACTGTCTGATTATGGAAGGGTAAGATTTAGCTAGTCACAAATATTAAAGGTTGTTGAACATATAGCTCAATATAGCTCGATATCCAAATGGAGACCACTGATGAGTGGCATCCTTCATGGGTCAGTATTGGAACCAATGCTGTTTAACACCTTTGTTGACAATATCAATTGTGAGATTGAATGCACACCACCTTAAGCTGTGTGGTGCAGCTGACATGCTGAAGGAAATAGATGCCATCCAGAGGGACTTTGACATGTTTGACAGGTGGCCCAGTGACAACCTCATAAAGTTCAAGGCCAACTGCAAGGTCCTGCACCTGGGTCAGGGCAATCCCAAGTACAGGTATGGATTGGGTAGACTGGACTGAGAGCAGCCCTGAGGGGAAGGACTTGGGAGTGCTGCTTTGTAAGAAGGTCAACATGACTTGGAAGTGTGCACTTGCAGCCCAGAAAATCAACTGTGTGCTGAGCTGCATCAAAAGGAGTATGACCATCAGGTTGAGGGAGGTGATTCTCCTCCTCTACTCTGCTCTTGTGAGACCCCACTTGGAGTGCTGTACTCATCTCTAGGGCCCCCAGCACAAAAGGGGTGTGGACCTGTCAGAATGAGTTCAGAGGAGAGCCATGAAGATGATCAAAGAGCTGGAGCACCTCTGCTATGGAGACAGGTAGAGAGAGTTAGGCTTCAGCCTGGAGAAGAGAAGGCTCCAAGGAGAAGAGTAGTCTTCCAGTGCTTAAAGAGGCCCACAGGAAATCTGCATTGCCTACATGAGCTCTATCAATACTACCCCTTGCTACTCAGTTATTTTCTTGTGATGTCTGTTGTGGATATAGATTGTGATTCATTTCTGTAGTTAACTTTATACATACAGGTCTCTGATAAACCAAAAACTTTTTCCTCTTGAGCTTTGTGCATTGCCTATACCTTGTTAGAAAACCTGAACCATGACTTCTCTGAATAAAGATCAAAGCATAAAATGGGAAGTAATTTAGTGATTCAGATTTCTGGTAGAAAATCATAATACAATGCTATAATGACAGTGTAACAATGCTCAGTACCAGATCTTATGGAATGGGAAGGTGACTTTTATTTTAAACAGTTTCATATACTGATGTAATGTTGGTGTGTTTGTCCTAATTGTCTGTCCAGCATTTAGGCACCAAGATATTTGTATCTGAGTGCTTCATCCATAGGAATTCCTTGGAATAACACAGAGAACAAGGAATATCACCCAGTGATTTTTCATCACGTCTCCTGTGGTGTTCTGAAGTGATCAACACTGTGCTGTTTCTGTCATGTGCTTTCTGTAAACCTGGATAAAAAACATAGCTCTGTGAAATATGACCCATTTTATTTGCTGGCTTTTGCCTTCTTGAACTGAAGGGAGTGAGCAAACTTGGGTTAAGTCCATGGGCATTGATGGGATGCACTCATGATTCTGGAGGGTGCAAAAAGGACAGAGACAGACTCTTGTGTGGTACTCAGTGACAGGACAAGAGCAAAGAACACAAACTGAAATATAGGAGCATGGAGTATCAGTAACCGCTTTTTCACTATGAGGTTGACTTTGTGCTGGAACAGGCTGTCAAGAGAGGCTGTGGAATCTCCATGCTTACAGGTACTCAAAAGTTGTCTGCACATGCTACTGGTAACTTGGTCTAGGGACTCTGCTTGAGCGGGGGGTTTTGCATAACATGACCTCCAAAGGTCCACTCCAATCCTAACTGTTCTGTGACCAAATTTATGGAAATGAGCAACCATCAGTGGGGTTTTTTTTCATGCTTTCTACTGACTTCTCTCAGGATCAGCAGTTCATATTGTCTCTTTGACTATGCCAAAATAAAAAATTACATTTTTTTTTCCTGATAAATTGATAGTATTTTTTTTTTTAATTTTATTTTCAAAAGTATTAATTGGGAAAAAATGTAGTTATGTCTTCATGGTTTTGGAGCCCTTCCAAGCAATCCATGTGATATAGAATAGTTATTTGTTGCAAAATTATTTGAGTATATGTGCTGCTACTTGTTTTTTATTTCCTTTTTTCTTCTCTCTTATTAACCAGAGATGGAAACAAGAAGAAGAAAATGGCTATCAAGTTAGTATTTTAGAATGTGTTGCTATGCTCTTTCACCTGTGAAAAACTATAAATATAAACATGTGCCTGGGAGGTCTGCTAGGATGCAATTTTTCATCTAATTGGAAAAAGCAGAACTAAGTCAAGAACTGGCAACCAGGTTTCAGCCTGAAGATATGATGATTAGGGTGTCAAATGCAATCATGAATGTAAGCCTTGAACTGATGAGTTCAAGCTGGTTTTAGTAAGACTTTTATTTGATTTAGGCCTCCTATTCAGAAATAACAGAAACTACGTGGAAATGATTGATTGGTTTTAAAAAGCAAGTTTGTTCCTTCTGCAAAAAGAACAGGATTGAAGAACCTTGATGTTTCTTTACAACTAATATTCCTAAATTAGGTTATATAGACATAAGAAACAGTAGGCAGTCTGCCATTTCTCTTTCTTACTCAGATGCTAACCAGTTTTGATTACCGGATGCTTCTGAGCTGAAGATTACAGAGCTTGATCTTTTCTGTCATTTTTATTTCTTTTTAGCATTTTTATGTATATTAAAATACATTAATGTATCAAAATATTTTTTTTAAATAATTTCAGTCTCTCTGATCTGTCAGCATCTTTGTGTAGTGTATTATTTAAGGTCAGTGTTTTAGAGGAGGGAAACAAAATATATATTTGTTTATTTAGTGTTATCCTCACTTAAGGTGATACATGGTTCAATAAGAACTCTTAAGTGCTGCCTGAGAAGTTTTCCACTACAGAAACTGAGACTTCTTTCTCTTACACGGTAGCAAATCACTATTCTGTTAGGCCACTGAGCTCAGCCCTCAGAGGTTGCAGCTTTAAATGAAAAGTACACTAGCAGTTTAGTAGTATCCTTTGTGAGGCCTAATTGACTTTATGTAATGCCATCAGTGCATTTGACAGTCTTATTAAATTTAGTTGTTTCTACAGTAATTAAGGGTAAGAAAACAAGTGCCTTCAGAATATAATTATTTTCATAGTCAGTTTTAATTGCGCTTCACTGTCTTACAAAGCGAAGATTTTATCTTAATAAATTGTATCTTAGTAATTAATATGTCTTTTACTAAATAGTACTGTTTTACTATTGGGTAAGATAGTAAAAGGATGATATGTTCTGGAATGCAAGGAAAAAGAATGATATGCTTTGAAATGCAAGGGAAAACTTAACTCTACATCTTATATACACCATGCACTGTGAAGAAGACTTAAACAGAAAAATAATATTTTTTCTTCTTCTGGTGGAATAAGAGAACAGTTTTGGCTGTTTGGTTTTAGTTTTGATTTTGGGATTTCTTGGGTTTTCTAATACTCCCTTTAATGGAGAATCCATTATGATTCTCTTTAATGAATGATACAAGGGTTAAAATGCCTACTGTTAATCGTTTCCATAAATTCAGAAAACAGTGGGGTGGGGGAAGACGGGACACAAACAAAGCAAGGTGGGGGCAAGAAAAGCCTGTTAGAAAGAATTTTCTCTGTATATATGCTTTCTATTCCATTAAGAGTCATGTGGGGAGTGTGTGAACCCATACATGAGCAGAGTATAAAAGACAAATTATTTTTTTAAAGATTGATGAGGAAGTTTCCTCTGATAACATAGATCCTCTGTGCCAATGCTGGCAGGTGCTTATTTAAAAAGAGGTTATTTAAAGGTTTGTGCTTTTGTGCACCAGGGTATGTTATTTCCTTTGCTTTTGGAAACCCTTCTCAGCCTTAACAAATAATGGTGTAGAAGAGAAGGGGGATTAATATCCAAGGTTGATCTGACAATTTATAGATAAAAACAATTTTTTTCCTTTTTTTCTTTTATAAAACATCAAGGGTGCTTTAATAAAGAAAAGTAAGGAAGAAACAGGCTAAATTTAACAAATGTTTGTTACTTAATGCACAAAAGCAATTAAAAAAGACATCAGTTCAAAGGAAAATGCATGGGGGGAGGCTGATGTGTTTTGTTGTTTTCAAGAGTCTGGCTGTTTTGAGAAGGCCTATGATAAGTATAAGACTAGAAACAAACCAGTCAATGAACTATACTAAAAGAAACAGTTTCTCCTGCTGCATCCATTTTACTAAGTACATAAACTTAATAAAGTTTATGTTAACCTAAAAAAACATAAATATTTTTTTGTACAACATATTTTCTGGTTTTGAATAGTTTTACAGTAGAAAAACTCAGGAAAAAAACAACAGTGTTTTGTTTAGCAGAGTGAATAACTACTCTTTGAAATATTTCCCCCCCTTTGTCTCAGTAGCTTTTTAAGACAGGACAAATTACATGGGCTAATTACTGTGATCAGGAGATGATTTAGGATGTTCTAATTTTAGTATCTGAAAAGACTGTCATAATTTAGGAAACTGTGTGTGGTTGTCAGGGAAAGAACAATATTGTATCGGTATCAAAACAGATGATAGTCTGAGTTCCAATTGTGGAATGGGGGTGTTGATGGGTTTTGTCATTCTTTCCTGCAGAAGAGAATCAGCAGAGAACTGCCTTTGTGTGTTTATTTTGCAGCAGCTGTTGCACTTTGTCTCTCTGTCTGCACAGTTACACCTGGAATTTAAAATAAGTTTGCTGATTATTCATACCTAATCAGTATGGGTAGTGCAGCCATGGCAGAGATGCCCTGCAACTTGCCCTGAAGGCACTGAGAGTCAGCGTTCAGCCAATAGCTCAAATTGTTGAGAAAGAAACATAAGGCAGAAAGAAGTACTACACCTAGAAATATAGAAATATGTCACCTGTAGGAATCCTGTTCATATACCTGAATCAGCATGGCAGTGTTTGTATCTTTACATTGGGCTCCAAAAGAGGCATTTTTTATTGTTTTATCAAAGACTTTTGCACCACTGAAATGCAATCTTTCTTTCTTTCAGTTCTCCACATCAGCTGTCTTCAGGGAGCTATTAGCAATGATAGAGATCAGGCAAAGCATTCTAGAATGTTATTGTTGCCTTTTTAAGAGGTAGCTTTTTCATCAGGTTAGTTTCTTAGTTCTTGCAGGAAGGAACTAAAGCACAAAATAAATGGAAAAAAAAATCTGAAAGCCTGTCTTTCAGGTAAAAAATTCTGTACCAGAATGCTAAAGCTTTCCTGATTCCTCAGTCACAATAATGGGAGGATAAATGCCTGTGGATGAATGTCAGCTACATCTGAACACTGATTTCTGGAGTGGTTTGGATGCTGATACTGTAGCTCTGCACTTAATTACACTTTGAGGTTTTCTCATCATTTGCAACATAGAAGTCATTTCAGAGGCATAATTGCACATAGGGGAGCAATCTCCATTATTCAAGGATCAACTTTTTGAAGAACACTTTGTAACAAGCAAGACAAACTAGTGATAGTTGGATGTAAGGATGCATGCACAAAGATCACTCAGAAAATTTTAAGTCCATATCCACATGCCAATGTTCTACAGGAGAGGAAGGCTAGTAACCTCTGTCAGGATGGTTAAACTAAAAGGAACATTCATGCAAAAGTGTTGCTGGAAAAATACGGTGTTCTCCTAAGTGAGGAGTCAAGATGGCTGAGATCCAGAAAACCACCTGGAAGCAGTCTCTCTTAAAATGCTGTCTCAACACAGTTTTCCATACCTAACGTGTGTCAGCCATTCCAGAGTTAATCTGCAGATTAAAAACTTACTAGCATATATTAATAACTTTAAGTGGCACTATGGAGTAGAGTCCATAGATTCTGGATTGGTTTCTCTAAGCAGCATTCCCAAAATAAATCAGTATGATTTATCTTAAATTTGCATTTCACAATTGTGTCATTAATAGTTAAATTAAGAATTTAATTTTCACTTTAAGAATTTAAATTTCTTCCTATCTGTGATGACATCTCATGTTCCTACTTTATGGGAGGTTAAATTATTCTGCCTCTTTGATAGGTTCATTATCAGTCAAAATTAAAGCAGCTGAAGAAGAGTTACCAGTAAGAGCTTAAATTTATTTAGTAGCAAAAAATGAATGTTCCAATAATGCTTTGCAATTATTCCTTTGTCACACTGGGAGAAGGGGTATAATCATGAAGATGTATGTAGCAGAATTTGTCCATTATAGCTTCAGAAAAGGGAAATACAGAAACACTTTTCTATTATTATTATTTTTTATTTAATTTATTTGTACGGAATGTCAGGATAAAATACAGTTATACAGAGATAACCCATGAACTATAGAAGTAAAACCATTTAGTAATACTTTGGCAGGCAGTAGTCCAGGTTATTTCATATTACATCAGTGTGATAACATTAGATCACACAGTCTGCAGATGGAAGTGTGATTTAGTGATCTATTGATCACTGAATGATGCAGAATTTCTCTACTCACATTACTTTTAAAGGAATTCCTGTGGAACAGAAGTTTGTTAATTCACCCATCATGAAGAGTGAACACTGAATACATTTAATATATTTCCTTATATGTTTTGTATTCTGTATCAATATAGTATAGTGTACATTGGCATAATGCCCTGCATTTGCTATGTTTCCTGTTACCTGAACATCCCAAAGTATTATTTAAACACTGACCCTTGCAAGCATCATGTAATGTGAATAAGCTTACTATTTCAGATAAGCAGACACTCAAAACATGATTCATTACAAATTGCACAACAAATACTACAGCTGAAGAAAAACCTGTTAGTCACACGCATGGACCCTCTCCAAACACTGTATTCCTTGTGTTGTATGGGATTAAGATTCTTAAATGTGTTGGAAGAGTTCTTCATTCAATGACAACATCATTCTCATACCTCAGCATTTTCTCTTCTTGTTAGATTCCATAACAGCATACCCAGTTTTATAGATTTTGTATGTATATCACAGTACAGATGTTGACTTTTACTTAATAATGCAATACATTGCTTATGAACTTTAAGATCACACACACAAGATTTCAGATAATTTAATTTCCTTAATTTTATTCTTAATTACCCTAATTTTATTCTTAATTTTTAGGCTTTCTTTTCTCTATTCTAATTTTATAATTTTCAAGTAATTGGAAGGCCAAGTAGAGTGAAACTTATTGATACACTGGAGAGCTGTCAATGTAGTTGAAATTTTATTACATATTAGATGTATCAAAATTTAAAATACAAAGTGCTAGATATTTTCTGGTGGGTGTATTGGTATGCTTATAGATAAACAACATGTTCCTTTAGACTGAAAGAATTATGTTCCAATAGATTTCTGTGCATCATAGAAGTGCCAGAAGATTCTTCATAACTAAAACTTCATTCTTTACCCAGGTCAATAAATACTATATTTTTTCATGAAGTCTGAATGTTTCTGTAAAACATAAATTCTGATGTTGATTAATGCTTTAAATATCTCTTCCTTTGAATATAATTTTAATATTTTCATTCTGTGGTTGCATTCTTACTTTTTATAGATTAAAAGTACACTAGTTATTTACACAAGTGGAAGAATGTATTTTTGGTTACTGCTTCTCAGGATATCATGCAAGAACATAAATATACACAAATTCTCCCAAGACCTTTTAATTTCTTTAAATCTCACTATGTATTTGCAAAATGCCGTTATCAGATCTTTCCTTTGTATTTACTGAAATTCAAGTGAATTGTAGTTAAAAATATGCCTTTAATCTTTAGAAAGAACTGCATAAGGAAAAACCTTTTAGAACTGATTCTGCAACAGCACTGATATTGGCTATCATGTTACAAAATGAAAATTGGATTAGAATAATTCTATAAAGCATATCTTACAATAGAATCGTGCTCTGAAGAACTGGATAAAATATTTTTAGCTTATGTAAGTTCATTCCATTTCCAGTTCTATTGAACAAATGTGATGCTATTTTAGAGCTAAAAGTGACAAAGTCAATACAACAATTTTCAGGTAAAACATTTCCTGTTTCTTAGTTTTTTCTTTAAAAGATACTATTTTATGTATTTTTTATATTAGATACATCTATGTAATTAATTTTTTTAGTTTAACAAAAGAACAGTAAGTTCTTTCACTGCAATTTTTAAAATTTGAAAAGTGGCCTAACAAGTCGCATTTATATTCATGTAGAATGAAGCTGGGAAAGAAGTCATGTTCACTGTTCTGAAGCTAAGTGTGTCTCACTCTCCTCCTAAGAGGCCCCTGGGGACACATTCTAATGCAGGCTAAACAGTGCCATGATGTGGAAAATTCTTGTGGATGGCAACAGGTGTATCTGTAATAAAAATCCTATCTGTTCATAAGCTTTAAAAAAATTGGTGGACTATGTAGTGAAGAATGCAATAGCTTTCTCAGGTTTGGAATAAAAAAAGTCCAAGAACAAATTATTTATTTTTTTATTTTTATTATTGCTTCTACGAAATGGTTAGGAAAAGCAAATTAGATTTTCAAGAATTAAAAATATGGTAGCTATTATGAGATTTGGCTCTTTGGGAGGATTTTGGGTTTTTTCTTCAGAAATATTTGTCCTTGCCTATACTCCAGCTTACTCTCCTTTTCTGCATTTTGGTTATATGCTTGTCAAAAAACATTTTAGTACCTCTTGGCAAGTTTTTTATTTCATTTCTTACTTCAACTACTGTACTAGGTTTCATGTTAATATCATTACTTACTGAGGAGTACAACCTCTTTGTGACAGCAAACAGGATTTGAAATAGAGATTAGCATTTAGAAATTTCGTGGCCACCTCTGGTAACTTCATGTTAAATTACAACTTGAGAAATTATAGCTGCTAAAATCCAGTATCTGTCTAAATAACTATAAAGCCAGACAAGAAATATATCTAGAAATATACAGATCACTACAGATTCATAGACTAAGCATGGGTGTGCATCAAATTGCATTAATTCCAATTAAAGTAACGCAATTTGATTTTTTGGTAATCAAATGACTTTATATTTTCTGAACTAAAAAAATTTACTCAGTTACTATGTTGAATTTAAACAAATATGCAGGTAATAGAATAGTAGTAGCATTGACAGACTTGTGTTAATGAGCAGTATGTCATGCTTACCTGCTCACCTTTTTACATCCATATTTAGCTCAGGTTCCATGCAGAAAAATTGGTGAGTATATGTGACACCTGCATTGCACATGAATGCTGATAGAACACAAATATATTACAAGAAAGATACCTATCATATTAAAATAACAAAGACAAACCAAAACCAACCCACATCCAAAACCACAACCCTGCCCTCCAAACTTCAGTGTTATTGGATTTTAAACTGTTGAACACAATCTCCAAAGGTTTCAAGTCAAAAACTAATAATTCATCATAGTGTGAAGTGATCAGAAACTATTTAATGATTTCTAAAAATAAACAAGTTTTCCTACTGTATTGTTAATGACAAATAAGAAAACAATCTTAGATTAAAACAAATTGTAATTTTTTCTGTGTGGGTTTTTTGTCTCTTTGTGGCTTTTTTTGTCTGTTTGCGGCTTTGGGATTTGTTTGTTGGTTCTAATTGTGCATGTTTCAGGCATAGTACTTTCAAAGAAGTACTTTTACTTATTTTTTTTACCACATGAGTTCCAGTAAATAGTTCTTAGGAGAAAAGTTAAAAAAGGAACCCTACCTGCGAGACATACAGCGCAAGTTCTGTAGCTAATGTATCTGCAAACTTATTTTAACTGGTACATGAAAAATACATAATGTGTTTTTGTTGTATTTTGATTAAATTATTAAGACTTGTTTTCTTCCTAAGAGTGCTGCATTTGACTATTTGTACTTGTGCAGGGTTTGTGAGCGTGAAGCTGCACTGGAATCGGCTCTAAGAATGTTGCAACAATTCTACCTGGATCTTGAGAAGTTCCTTACTTGGCTTACAGAAGCTGAAACAACTGCAAATGTCCTGCAGGATGCTACACACAAAGAAAAGGATGCCAAAATGGCTCGGGAACTCATGAAACAGTGGCAGGTAAGTCAAGCGCCTCAGTTTAGTGACTTTTTTTTTCCAATTTTTCTGATTTGTAGCTACTTAACTAAACTGAAATGGTTTTGAAAAAGAGAACTGGTTCTGCTGTTAACCCTTTAAGCATTGCTTTGGAAATTGTTGCAGGAATCTTACATGAGTCACACCATAATTCTGTCTGACATCTTCCAGCATATAACACCTTTGAAAAAGTGTCTTGAAGTGCAACTTTTAAAATGTACAAAAAAGAAAGAATGTTTGCTGAAATAGGCATTTGGATTGTAATTTTTTTTTTTCTGTCACATAAAAATGAATTACTCTACTGATCTACAGTTTTGATTTGAGCACTTGACAGATATGAAAGTTTATTAAGCATTTCTGATATTTATAGAAGTAATATAAATCACATTAAGTTTATCCTCTGTAGCTTAATTGAATTAGTTTTTCTCCATTACTTTCAAATACATGAAAAATGTTAATTTGGTATTTTGCTGATAATTGTCAACACGCTCTGTTGTAATAATAAAAAGATGTAATGATTAGGATTTTCATAGTTAATGGCTAGACAGTTTGCAAACAGTTTTTGGTTTTGGTTTTGGTTTGATTTTTTTTCCTTTGGAAACAAAAAATCTTGAAAGAATGTTGTATTTGGTGTTTGGAGAATCTTGAAAGAATAATCAGTTGAGATGGTGCTGTTGAAATATGCTGTTATGCTTTCACCATTCTTTTTTCACTACAGTTGCTGAGAGTAATATACATATGTCTATGTGAGGTCTTAAAATTTCTTTAATGAAAGGTTGATTAGCTGTTTGGGAGGCAGAACCCTTTATTCCAGTATCCTTGATAGTGTCTGACTTTTATGTTGACAGAAAGTTCAAAACTGTAAATTCCAGGCATTGAAGGCTCTATGACTTAATTTATTTATGAAGAACATACTTTGAAAAATTCTAGTTATAAGTGATTATGTTGAATAAACACCATTGGATGGAAATAATTCTTTTGGCACTGTTGTAATAATATGTGGTTTTAACTGTTTACGGAACAGCTGTTAAATTCCATTACATTATACTGTTAAATCTATAGTTGTTGCACAAGACAAAAGTGAAGTCTGAATCATATTTTTAATAGTCATCCATCATTATGCTGATTTAATATTATAGTAATATAAGTTAAGTCCTCATGTGTTTCTGAATTCAGTTACATGATCGTGGAGAGCAGATCTGAATGGAAGGCAGTTCTAACCTGAGTGGTTAATAGGCTTTCTTTTTGTATTCTCTACACTAGTTTTTTTTTATTTGTAATGGTGATAAAACAGTAGAATTATTGAGTATTTGAAGAAGTTATTTTTCATGTGATCCATGAAAAATGGATTATTTGGCAAAATAGAAATACCTATAAACTTAGGTCAAGTGTTTGTTTTTTTTTAATGGTAGTGGAGCTTTGTAGACCTGGTTATCTTCTCAACTCTTATCTTGGGGTTCTTTAATTTCCACATAAGAACCATTCAGAACTATAGACAATAGGAAAAATAAATGCATACAAGTCCTTCCATCCATAAATAATTAAGGAAGTATATAAGTATAAAGCAGTGTTTTGACAAAGAGTTCTCTGCACAAATAATGAAAACCCTAAATTTCTAAGTTCAGTAATAACTTCTGCTTTACACTCTCAAGCTTTAATTTTTTTTTTTTTTTTTTTTTAACATATAAGAAAATTATAT